>CAUJRU010001452.1:0-151029 GCA_963277665.1 Viscum album | reverse complement strand
CAATAGAGGACTTGTTGGGATCAAGGTCACATGACATTCAAGGTGTGTGGGACCTATATTCAACTTTAACGATGTTTTCATACAATAATTTTTTACATTCATGTATTCAAATGGAACCATATAATGAATTTTATGGTAAGAGATTTCATACAACTAATTATTGGGATCAACTTGGAGAATGGATGGTTGTGGGACCATATCTTGTTGAGGAAACAATAGTGAATGAAAAGATAATTAACGACCATTTTAAAGGATATTAATGTATAAAATATTATATTCTACTAATCGAATGAAGGATTTGGAATTTCATGTGGGAGATCATGTTTTCATAAAAATTTCCCATTGAATGGTGTTATTTTATTTAGGACAAAAGGGGAAAAATATTTGGTTACAAATGAACTTATGAACTTCTATAGAGAATTGAAGTTTTTTCAAATCGTTTGCCTATGAAACCTCACCTGTCAAAATTACACAATGTGTTCCATGTATCATTACTGAGAATGTACATGCCAATCCCAATCCATGTCCTCACATCTGAAGGTATTGAATTAGAACCTGGACTATCTATATGTGAAGAGACTATCTAGATTCTGGACAATAAATAACGAGTGACAAGGATTCATAAAACTCGACTAGTAATGATTCTTTGTAAAATCCCATATTCTAAGAGGCCACATGGAATCTTAAGGGGATTATGATAATGAACTACATAAATCTTTTTTTTGGGTAATATTATGGTAATTTTGAGGTTGAAATTTTATATATGATGGGATAACGTAACACCCCAATATTATGAAAATAAATTTAATATTGATGAAATGAATCACTAAGTCTCTTAAAACGCCACTTTGATATAACCTTTCTAGTAAACAGAATGTCTCTACAACTGTGATTTTAATTTTGAAAAACTATCTTACCCGGTTGTGTTCAATAAGATATTTAGAGTTTTATAAGACAAACATATTATGTGGTGAATATTAACACAATAATATAAATAGAAAAATGAATAGTAGTATGACTCATATGAATATTAAATCATATTACAATTATATTCTCTTACGGTTATGATCTTGATTAATTTTATAATATGAAATAAAATGAATTATATTTTTAAAATTTTCATTTTTAAAATAAATTATGATTTTAATTAAAAAATAAATTAATAATTTTTTGGAATATTAATTTTTAGAAAAGGAGTTAATTTTTGAAATACACCGATAGAAAAATAATTAGGTGGATTTTTTTTATTTTTCTAAATTAAGGGAATTTTTTGTGAATAGTGACATTTGATAATTTAAAAAATATTCTATATATGTGAATTTATACATCATTCTTCAGTCATGGATGATTTAAATAACCATTGGTTCTATATCACATGCACATATTAATATTTGTGTTCACAATCATCTTCCCTATTGGTTGTCTTTGGCCAAAGAAATAATATAATAAATAATATATTTTGAAAAACCTCATATCCTATAAACCCCCCCTCACTCGTCATTCACTACACTACTCTCAAGGATTGATTATTTTCTAAATTATTCTCAAATATACCCCCAAGATCCTCCCCACATCCATAAGACCATGGTCTCATAAAATTAAAAAACCTCTCCCCTAAATAAAAATACCCAAAATAAATTGTATGGATCCAAGATAGATGTAATATATGTCTCAGAATTGATGATGGTTGTATTAGATAATTTTATGAACTTCTATATATGTGGTAGTTTATAGAAAACAAACAATGTGGTCCTGAGATACCCTTCTCATAACCAAACATGAGAACAAAAAGAAAAATATGATTAATCCCTAACCTTTGTTTTTGACTAAAAAATGTGAAACCAGGAAACCAAAATTTTATCAAAAATGGAAGAGAAAATGAAGATGAGACCTTAACTCCACATATCATTGAATAACTCAAATGAAAATGGTGGAATAAGGGATAGAGTAGTGATCTAAGGAGAGGGGATGACATGCATTGCAAGGGTCAGCGAAGAGAAGGCTTACATGTCTCAGAAGAGGAATCCCCCTTTATGGACTCTTAAATAATTAACCAATAATAATCATAATAATCATAATTGAAATAGTAGTCATAATATTAATAATAATAATATTTAATTATTTATTTATTTATTTTAACTATAATTTAATTTATTTAATTGTTTTCGTTTATGAAAATGTACCATACGGATTACTACAAAGGGACGCATGGTTTCAAGAAATACATGGACCTATATCAGACCAATAAACCCATATAGTATCTAGAAATGGTACATATATAACTCACCACAAAACCTAGTAAACATCTCAAACCTATACCCAAATCCAAAAACATTACTTAGGAGTGTTCCATGTTTCAAAATTACTTCATGAGTCCCGGTTTTAATAGATGATAGTCCAGAAATAAAAAAATCAATTTCGTTCTGAATATTCATCCATTTAAAAACAAGGGACATTAATACATTACCACCATTGAAATTATCATCCCAAAGAAGCCTTCAAGATCATATAAAACATCACCCATCCTTCATGGGTCATGAAAGATCATTCAAGCCATCACGTTGCGTTTCCGAACTCCAAACTCTCTTTCTAAAATTACATAAGAACAGAAAATCATTAACTAGGTTGTGTAGAAATTTCCAAAAAGACCCTTGATGAAAAACATTGTACTTACCTCTACCTGGTTAAATGTCAAAAAACAAGCCTACCCTAACCGAAAAACCCAATAATGTGGATAACTTGTTTTTCTATTTCAGACTAACATTTTTCAAACACTTGGCATATAAGGCCAGTGTATTTCAATAAAACCACAACTTATTCCTCTAACAAACATTACGTTTATAAAAAAACATGTTAAATGAACACCATAAAAGACATATGGTGATGTTATTTTTTTTCAATAAATCACATGACCACTTAAAATATCCTATCTACACATGAGAAAGGGTGTAAACAAGATGTAACCCATCAGAATGTTTACGAATTCATTAAGAATCACATTTATTACTGAGTCCAATTTTATGATATCATTGGAATTCAAACTATAGTCCATATAATGAACTCTACATTAACCCATAAATCATTTTATGAGGGAAATGTTTGTACCAAGTCAAGACACCCATGTCAGATCATAGGATGATCATAGAAAGGCATTCATCTGCGGGTCAATCAAGGGAACTTCAACTGTCCACGTGTTCCTTCAAGGCATTCATATTAAGGAACCTAAGGTACACTGAAGACTAACCAATCCTCAATAAATAAACATGTATCAATCGTGAGACACTGATGGATATCACCCATAAATTCATTCATTTTTATACCTTCAGCATGGTGTAGGATTGATGCTTTTTTAGTGTATCAAAAATGATGCAAGATAGGGGAAATGGTCATCACTAATAACGGTATACTATGTGGAGTCCTATATTTACAAAAAAAATACACGAGACACTACCCACATATCAGTACATAGTTCTTTATGATTTTGAACCAATATACCAAACTAATGAAAAGAACAATTGAACCCTTACTTTCCATCCACTATAGAAAGAATCTCATCTTCACTTACTAATTCCCTACTTCAATCTTATCATGATTTCTTTACCCCATGAGGAAAACTATGATTTTTCATGATTTAAAACCAAATGCCACCATGACGGACACTACATCTCATGTTTTTTGTACAAAACAATCAACATCAATGTCATGTAGCAAACAAACCTCGAAAGGATTCAAAACTCGCAAGAAGTAATGGAAATTAATAAAGGAAGACAGTTTTTAAAATTTCCTCTTCCTTTCTGCTCCTTATAAATGGAAGGGAACATTCATCATATTCAAAATGACATTACAGAAATAAGATTTTTCTAGCTGTCAAAAGAATTGAGATTACTGTTGACCTTGTACTCAAAACAAACCTTTGTTAGATTGAATTTAGATGCACACGTGAGACTCCTCCATGTAATGCTCATGTATTTCATTGAAACTGGTACAAAACCAAAACCAAATATTTTGGAATATAAGACAATCAAATATAAATGAAGTCAACCTATGCATTCAGATGAAATTGATTACCTTTAATGCCCAGGTCTCCCGACTATGGAGATGACTTTATTACTAAATTATGAGCACATGGCATAATGATTAGACTTAACATAAAGGTTTTGATACAACATGAAGTAATCAATGGGCACCGCGTAAATTTATGTATACTACTATGTGTATTTAAATAGAATAGGAAACACCCTTGATAATATCAATAGTTTTTTCTCCCTATGAAATAAACTATGAGGTTGTCTATATAAAATATATAACCCAAAGTTGTAATTAGCCATACGACCATTAATGTAGTCGATGAGAAGCCATGTTTCCCATCCCAAAGGAAAATGAATAGGTCATGAGACCTACAGAGTATCTTAATATTCCATACGAATGTCTAACCAACTAAAAATAATAAATTCTTAATACTCACACCTATAATAATTGTAAATGATACTATGAAAACCCATACAAGCAAGGGTTTCATTGGGAAGCTAAAATTCCTAATAGGGACAACAAAACCAAAATAAAACCACACATTAAGAAACTAACTATATTTAGAAAGGAATTTTTGTTACAAACCTACCACATCCCATCCCGATAAGAATTTCAAAAGCATTGAACCATAATGGGGACCTAAATAAAAAATCCCCTATGCTCATGTGCCAATTATTAAAGCCATTTCTAAAGAAAATAAATCCTACGAAAGAAAATTACGGTTATGTTCCAAGGAAACTCAATAAAAAACGCAGACTAATATTACACAATGGTTTAAAATATAGGACACAACCTAGACTTCCCTTTCTATGACATTCACATTTAATCACAATTAAAAAAGTAAACATTTAAATATTTTTAAAAAAAACATCACGTAGCCTTTTTAAAAAAATACAGTTGGTAACACGAATTGGTTAACAACTCAGAGGAAAAATATGCAAGCCTTATAAAAAATTCTTTATTAAATTTTTTTAATTTATTAACATCCCATCTATATTATGTGATTTTTCAATATAAATCAATTTTAACAATAAGGAAACCTATGTGGGTCCAATTATTACAATCATGGTTCTAAAAATGGAATCCAAGTATAAATCGCATAATTATAAAAATTAAAAACTACCAAGTGGTTATCCCTGAAGTAACATGCTTCCCAATTGCCTATTTGGGCCCAGTTGTGCATTTGAATGGTTAACTAATATATTTTAGTTTATAATTAAAAAGGTTTTACATGATAAACATTTAAAAATATAACGTGGTCAATTTTAATATTTTATAGATATGTGCTATAATTTCCCAATTTATAATGTGCCCTTAATCATCAAAATTTTATAATTTGATCCCATTAATCATAACAAATTCACATTATACTTTTAATGAATTGATGAAATTTTCATATTAATACTTTATGAAATAAAATTCTTATAAATTATGTTTCATATACATAAGATACCCCAGTAAAATTATAAGGATCCCACACACCTTATAACTAAAAACATTCTCTCATTTAAAATTGCAACAAATCCAATTATCCCTTTTAATAAGACAAATCAAACCAAAACTAAAATGTCTTCAAAAGAAGCTAAAACAGACCTGAAATGTTATAGGAAAAGAAACATTGAATTTTAACAATTATGAATTTAATGTAATAATGTCTGATAAATAAAATAATAACAAGGAATATTATTCAAGAAAAGAAATCCAAATCAGAATGCAACCTACATATAAAACAAAATTAAACTGAATAGTATTGGAATGGGAATATCTATGTGCATAAAATGATGCATATAAAACTTCATTATCCAAATATCGAGCCATAGAAAGAATTCCGTAAAATTCAATAAATCAATAAGAATTGAAAAGTATGCCATTTAATCAACATGAAACTACGTAAACTATAATAATGAATAGTAGTAATAAAAATCTAATCATTGGACTCTTGTTTCTTCCCTAAAAGTTGGGTTATCTGTCCCAGGAATGGGTACTGACTCAGAACCATCATATTCATTGTATCTAGTATACCTGCGAAAAATAGTAATATAAAGGAAAAATAAACTATGATACAACATTTTAATGTCCCGCACTAGTTGACTACTAAACCGGTTTCCAGAATGGTGAGTCACATGACCTCAAAAGGATATCCCTAAATGATAGTTGATGTCGACTAGCAGCGAGTTCCTAGGGTGTGTTTGTAGGGAGAATATTCTCTCAAAGATCAGATAAGTACAACTGTATAATATAAACGATAATATACAATAGTGGATGTTGTGGAAAATAAATAGATAAATGGAAGAAGATAGATATTATAATACTTGAATGAATATTCACAACTCTATTTTAGAGAATTTCATTTGTGAAATATAATTCAATGAGTAAGAACTAGAAGAAATAGAAATAGTAATTAAATGTAATAAAATAAAAAATTCCCAACTACATGTTCTATACGAATCTCAATCTTTAGCTTGGTCTATTTCTCATAACTCCCACATACAAGAAAATAAGCACCAAATAGTAATGGAATCCAATGTCCTTAGAGCATGTTTTTCTACTTGAGTGCCATAGTGTAATGGTGCCCCAAGAAGGGTGTGATTCATTACCTCATTTGTCTGATATCACCAGTGTCTACCCCAATCTAGATAATTAAATATAAATTAAGGATTGTGACGTATATAAAAACTATAGAGCGATAAGAAATTAATAAAAGAAACATGTTCAATGTTTCTAAATGGACTCACATCCCATAAATCCCACATTAATCTAATTTTAATGTCTATAATGTAAACATGTGAAAAAACATATATATATATAAGGGCCAATTGTAATGTCGAAAACCAAGGGTAGTATACAACCAAGATCAATATTTTTTTGGGATCTCACCTTTAGGTCCACATATGAGAGTGAAACAAGAAGAGTATGAGTGAGAAATGTGCATAAACACACTCAATAATAATAATCATAGAATAAACTTATATGAGTAAGAAATGAATCAATGAAAAATTCAAGGAAATTTAAACAATTAGTCAAAAAAAGGTGGATTTACATGCCCGTCTTTTGTGATCAAGTCAAATTCACAAGGGTCGCAATAAAAAATTCCAATTTAACTCAATAACATTAGTATGTCTTAGGAAACCCATTCAAAGTTTATTGTATCACTCATAAATGGTGACATTGAGTCCACTTAAAATATCTAACTAGGAGACCAAGTCCCACCTAAGGAATAGTGTAACCATCTTGACAATACGTCCCTCTTTTTTTTCTCCCAATGGGAAGCGACCTTACTCATGAGTTATCATAAAACACATTGCAAGGACATACATAGAAATAATAAGAGCCACTCTAGGATCTTCCTTTAATATCCTCATGAGAATGGTGACTTCATAAAATAACTATTCACTCGAGATCCATTTTCCCTATTAGATCACATCAAATGTTCCCTATCATGTAAATAATATAACACACAATAATGCATAAATATAAAATTTAATCCCAATAAAGAAACATCTCAAAATCACAGAATCACCATTTATGTCATGCTATTAAACTTAATCCAATTAACAAATCCACCATTTATATTATAAGGGAAAAAAATTTCCTTAAAATGGAGTGAGAAGTAATCATATAATTTAAACAATTTAATTTAATCACATGCAATATAATATAACAATAAAAGAATCATGTTGAAATTCCTAATTTAATAAAAAATATTAACCACATATTCATTTCAATTAAATCACTTACAAAAACATTGTTACATATTAATTTTCATGTATGAATAAAATCATATCAAGATAAACATTGTCCGTCTCTAATTTCCCTAAAAAATATCAATTGTGGAGTAAAAGAAAACATTAACATGCCTCCCTATTTAATTTATGTCAAAAAAATAAAATCTAAGAGGTGGAATATCCTCCAATGGCCTGAAGGCCTTCATTTTTTATTGGTTTTTTTGATAATCCACCTTTCTACGTGGGAGGTGGAACCCTTAAAAGTCCCGTACGTGAAATCATTAAATGGCCTATAAGACATAAAGTAATTCATTGCATGTAGGTTTCAAACCTTACATACAACCATGAATACCTCTCATGTAACATCTTATCCAATTTTTGTTCTATTTAAATAACATAAACCATAAAAAATGGACATTCCCTTAATTTTATCAAAGGGGGTCACTTAGAGGGAGAAATGATCATTACAACAATTTCATACTTGGAAAATACCATTTAAAAGGTATAATGGCACATATTGCACACTTTTATTCAAACAACCACTTTAATAAAAATTGATAAACCCTATTTAGGGATGTCATAGAGCCCATGTAAAATGTGTTATTTAAAACTAACAATGAAAAATTTTATATGGAAAACACCAATGACTTAATTCGAAGAAAAAATATAAACATAATCTATACTGTGATTTTTCAAAGATAATGCACCTCCATTGTATGGACGTTATTATAAAACCATGATATTATTTATCTAACAAACCATGAATCAATAATATGTACTTATTCAAAAAAAACTAGTAAAAAATAAAATGGAACTTTGTAAATAATTAATTGATGCATTTTTAAATTAGTGGAGGTTCGGAAAGGGGTCCTACCTTGAGAAGTAGACCAAGACCAAAAATTATTACATACTTGTCTAAGCAGTGACCACAAAAACTGTCTGACTCTAACATGAAAATACAATAATATTCAAATATATATATATATATACATATATATCATTTAATCAAAAGCACATATTCCCACTGTATGAGGAAATGCATATGGGGAAGATAGACACACACACACACACACACACAAGTATGTTGGTGTGTGTGGGCCTTCAAAGCTGATCAAAACCCACTAAAAAAATTAAGAAATCAAAAATAGGACATTAAGGACCAACATATCAAAAAATAAATTACCAGAACAAAAAATAAATTACTAGGGGCACAAATATATTAAATGGACCTATATTAAAGGAGTGTAACTGAGTAGCGGGAGTAAATCCCTACCCTGAACAATAAAAGAAACTGGATACAATTGTTACAAAGTCCACATAAATAAATAAATATAACTATCACCACAAACAACAAAATGAGACAAATGATATATTGTGGAACCCAATGCCAGATGTAAAATCTTGCTTAAAATTGACTATGGTTATCCGAGATGATCAACGCCACTTATCATTCAATGAAGGTTTCCAGAAAATTAACAAAGAGGTCTTACGAACCTTCGCATAAACAATTTATTATAGGAAAAAAATTCTATTTAATCAAAAACCTATGTTTGTCAGAGAAACATTGGGAAACTGGGAGACCATATAATCAGTAAAAAATTTGAGAAAAATGGCACCCAAGTATTGATGGAAAGTTAGTGACGTTATATAGAACATTCATGTTGAGGAAAAAAGGAATGTTAAAGGGAATACAAATATAAATATGTGAGAATTTATTTGACCATATGTTTAATTATTTATGAATGTAATATGATCAAAAATTTGTATCGATAACCATTTCCTATTGATGGTTAACTTTCATGAGAAGATATACATTCAGTATTTTATCCAATTTCATATACACAATATCATATGTCTTTTTTTCCATGATAAATTTAGAATTTATATCTCTCTTCCAATATTATTTTTGTGTTGGATGTGATAGAATATACATTTACCAAGTCGTGTTATCACCAATAGAAGTATAAGTCATTCCTTTGAACTATAATTATCATTAGTCTAAATTTGTTAGAATGTGTTATCAAATAGGCATGAATGCTCATACGATGAAGTAATAATCTAATATATATAACTACATACAATTTTGACCTTATACCATTTCATGAATGGTTTAATTTTTTAATTTATTATGATTTAATACTTTATAATGAAGGACACCAATTTTCCATAATGATATTATCATTAATCTGATTCATATATGATTGTGGTATCTAATTTACATTATCTATATTGATCAAATCTATAACCAAACACAATTATCTCAACATTAGGATCATATTAAGGGTTATATTTCCCTCATCCATGGGATTTTCAAAAAAATCTAATAATCAACTAAATAATTTTTTTATTATTCAGTATCATTCTATATATTGTTTCAAATCCTTAATGAAATAGTAATGGATTAAAATTCATATATATTTAATAAATCATATTTTTAAAATATCATCATTAAAATTTATAATTTTTATTTTATTATTGATATTTTAACAATAATAATTAATATCATTATATGGATTGTACTGTATTACTATTTCTTAAATGAACTGAAAAAATATTTTATAAGATACTTATGAATAAAAATTGAATCAGTGGAAGTTTAATTTTTTAAAAATCAAATGATTAAGGTATATATAACCATTAATATGATCCTGATGTTGTGATAATTGTTTTTAGATTAAGATATGATATACATGGAAAATGAATATTAGATATTGTAAACTGACTTGGATTTGATTGTTGAAAAGTTAATTTTACATATTTGGTTACCTTGTTTCTAAATAAGTATTTCATAGATTATTATAAATGTAATCCATTAATTAAATGGTATAAGTTGTAATTTTTATGATTTTTTAGATATTTCTATTTTAATTCAAAATATGAGCACTCATAAATATTATATCAATCGTGCTACCCATTTTTTCATAATAATAACTATAGATAAGAAGAATAGATTATCAATATATGATTGATATTACAGTTTATTATATCTGAATTTTAGTTCTTTCAACATAAAAAATAATATATAAATCAACATAAGAATACTAAATTTATCAACGCACAACCGATTGATGATATTTTGTCTACAATATAGGATGAAATCAAGTGTGTATATCATCACACGAAAGTTATCAAACTATAGGAAATGACTTTTTCTAAAAAAAATTATCATATTACCATCATACATTATGTATAATACAATATTATAAATCATTAATGATTAATATTTTATATCCCCTTTATATTCATTTATTCTAAAATATTCGTGTGATCAATTACCTGGCTCACTTTCATTAAATTGTTTGGTGTTTGTTTTATCTTCAATGTCCATGTTTTCAGTTCCCCCTTATGTTCTCATACGCAAAAACCATGTCATTATATTATTCTAGATGATAGTTATACTTCCTATCCTATATTATTAATATAATTTTTTATTATCCTATTTATAATTTGAAGTTTTCAATTAAAATATTTTCAAATATGAAAGCATTTATTACCAAGATCATGTTTAAATTATGAGAAAACAATTTATTTATTGTAATGAGAATGCAACACCTTCAAATTGTAAAAAAATAACATTTTGTTAAATTTCATGTATAACACACTACACCAAGATTATAAGAAAAATAAAATCCAGATATATTATAACATTTATAAAAATTTTAATAAATTTAATTGATGATATAACTTATAATGACTGAAATGACAAGTCATTTTTCGCTACATGAAATTAAAACATTCAATGATATGTTTCATTACATGAAAAGATAAGAATTACTAATTAATATTTATATTATTATTCATAATGAAAAACATTTACATTAATAAAATTTTATATCCTGAATATGTTTATCAAATATATGAAAATATATTTTTTAATTTATTAGTCACAAATAAATTAAAAATGAATATTACAACCCATTGCATATATATGAAATATTTATTTATAAAAAACGGTTTTACTACATGTAAAGTATTTGTATTATATATTAAATTAATTACTATTATTGAATTGTTTTAATAAATAATATGTATTTTATGTAAGATAAAATGTTTTAAAATTAATCAAATATATTTGATAAATTGATGTTAAGAACAAATCCAGTTTTATGCATGAAAAGATATATTTTTTAATAGAATGTTTTACCACATTTTAATGAAATACATGTATAAAAATAAATTTGGGCAATTTTATTAAATCAATTTGAAATAATATATATCATTTTTTGAATAGTAATTTAAAAATTCTCTTAGGATTTCTTATTTGTGTCTTTTCTAGAAGAATCATTATTTGATTAAAAGTAGGAAAAACTATGAATATTAATTTAAATTGAAATCTCATGTAAATAATTATTAATTTTTAATTAAATTAGTAATTGTTTTTAAATCCATAATAGTTCATATATAAATCTATTAATCCAAATTATTTAATCTAAATTATTTGTTAATGAATTTAGATATAGAAATTAGTATACTATTAAACATTATTACATAAAATCCTTTATTTGTTGTCCCATTTGTGGGATTAATTTTAAATTAATTTTTGAAATATATGTAAATAAAATTTTAAAAAATGAATTCCATGTTTGGAATAAAAATAATATATCTTTTATAATAGGATAAATATTATTTTTAACATTGTAATTAATGAAAATATTTATAATATATTATGACCACTAAAAGAGATAACAATTTACAAACAGATTATTCTTTTATCATAAGAATAAAAATGAAATTCAAACATGTAAAAACATATTTTATGGAAATAGTTCGAACATTAGCACATTATGATACTTTTTTTGTTTTATTGGGATAATTTTTTTTAAATATATCATGTATAATACGTAAAGAAAATTAAAAAACTAAATAAAAACTTTTCTTCATTTTTAATATATATAATGATTTGTGATAGAGTTCAAAACCACATTGATATGGTTATACATATTATTTAAAAATATATATTAGTTTCTCAAAAAATAATAATTTATCTGTTGTTTCTATAAATGTACTAATTATTTAAAATCATAAGAAACACTAACATAGTAATTATGTAGTTAATAATTAACTAAAAAATGAGACTAAAAATATTAATTGTGATGAAAATTGAATGAATTATTTCCATTAATTAATTTTTTAGACGGATATATCATTTAATATAGGTTTTATCATAATATATTAAAAATTATTCATTTCATAGATTTATATTAATAAAATTAAATATTTAATGTAAAAATTACATTAATGTTATTGTACATTAAATGATAATTTATTATGTGATTTGAAGTTATGAAAAATATTATTATCTTACTAGTGCCTTTTAAGTTTTAATAAATATCATATATGTTTCATTCATTGACGAATTGTTCTTTTATAATGACTATATTGATCGGTAAATTTTAAAAATGTGGTTAACACAGTTTCTATTAAAAAATGTTTTTCCTGTATTACCTGTGATTCTAATAAAATTAATTTACATCACACATGTGATTTTAATTTTATAATTTATATATCATTTTTATAATAATTGGTTCTAATTTGTTTAATCATCTTCAGTTTAATTTGTTCATAATTGATAATTTACTTAGGTCATAATACTAGTTACCATAGGGAAAATCCAAAATCGTAAAGATGGGGGAAACTAGTTTTTAAGGAAACAAATTTATAAAAAAAAATTAATTATGGGTTTTATGAGTTTATTGAATATATAATCACTAAAAACTTATAATTATTAATTTTCTTATCACAATAGTTACGATGGACTGCCCAATAGTAAATATTTTTTAGGATTTATAATAATTCCACTCCCCATAATGTGTAAAAGGGAACTGACTCCCCAAACTTATACACACCACTCAAGTTAGTTGGATATCCAAAACCATTTAAAAATATCTCTTCAAATTCCATTTCATAATACATAGAGACTTATTTGGTACTATTCAAAAAATTTATTATTTTAGAAACAACTAAAAGTGGACACCTGAAAATGATGTAATGTTCATCAAAATAAAATTTTATATAATTTCCATGTCCACATTACTACTTTTTTTATACATATATTATATTATTACCTCATTATATTTCATATAATTATATTTCTTTATGATATAGGTTTTATTTATAAATTTATAGTCATCAATAAAATTGGTTATGAAATCATTGTTTATGTGTACGATGGACTACATCCTCATGAACAAAAATCATTGGTTATTTCATTACCAAATTTCATGGTTGAGAAAATGATGGTTTATAATTTTATATATAACATATATAATATTTGTGATTTCAATATGATTTTTTAATTATTATTTCACACATAAATTTATAATTTCTATTTTGTGGGAATATGATAACATTTCCCATGTGTGCACCGGACTACGATCTCGTGAAGAGATGTAAGACATTCTTGTTTTAATTGGAATTTTTTTGTAGATTTTTTGTTATATATTTGTGAAATATATGAAATAAAAAAGACACTAGAATATTAACATATATATATATATAATTTAAATTATATTATTTCAATATGACATGATAATGGAAAAAACGTTCATGCATATGTATGGCCTACCCTTCACCTTGAATGGTGTATTCCATTTCCAATGATAAAATTCACTGGATTAATATAAATAAATAAATAATGAATAAAAATTATGTTTACATACTTTATCAAATTTTTGATATGATGATGTAATGAAAAATAGAATGGAAATAGAAAATAACATGTCAAAACATACTCGAAAAACTAATAGATTAACATCCTAAAAATGAAATTAAATAATGAATGTGTGATAAGATGTCATACAATAATAATATATGATATTATAAATATTAATATAAATATATAATAAGTTAATAAAATTATTGATACCATTAAAATTATTTTAAATATAATTCCATCGAAATGATGTGTTTGTTATGGGATTTTAACTCAATTTACATTCCAACCAGAATCATTTTTCATTATGCACCAACCCTATTTTATGTGATGTATATAATATCCCATAGAAATGTAATATAATGTATAACATATTATTCCAGGTATTTCAAGATTCAATTGAAATTATTTCGTCAATGGTTACTGAAAATAAAATGTAAAAAATGTGAAATATTAATGTGCAACCTCAATTTATTTTGAGATTTTTAACATTATCAAAAAACAATCACATTATTTAGTGATTGATACATAGTTTGTTTTAAACTATCTTTTCAATGGTCTTAACATCAAAGGTAACATATACCTTAGAATCATGGAATTAATAAATTAAGAATTTAATTTATTGAGTATTAAATTATATTTTTAGTCTATTAAATATTTTCTCTAATATTATCATTAAGTTCAATTATCTTTTTTTTATTGATTAAATGGAATTTGTTTTTATTTATTTATCTTTCCATATTTATTTCAAATTCAGTCAATATGATATTTAGGATATTAAAATTAATGTTCATATATTAATAAAGCATTAAATGTTTATTATTATTTATTTATGAAATAATCTAAGATATATGAAGCTTACTATGAAATTAAACTCATCCTATTTTTTCTCTTTCACCATGATATAAATAATATAATTTTTAATAAAATTTCAAGGATGAAATTTATTACATTTTATTATGTATCATGTTTAATATTTTATTTACATTGTAAAATGTATCCAGTAAATATGTCCTTTTTTTAATTTACTATCTCATTGGTCCTTCGAGATATTGTTTTTTGAAATCATGCCAATGTAATAATATAAGTCACCAACTATAGGATAATAGGTTTTTTGGGATTACAACAGGTCACCCAAACTACCGCACAGATTGGTCCTTTAATATTTGAACCTTTTTACCCATGAAAACATAATCAACCATATCTACTAAACATGGGTGTTTCCATGCTGACGTGTCAGCTCCCCATTAATCCACATCACACTTTCATATTTTCATCTACCTCGAAATGCCCAACGGATCCATATCCAATGATTGATGGACCTCCATTCCAAAGGCAGGCATTCACTGGATAGTCTGACCAGCAACTCTTAGGAACTAACATTGGTCGAGAGTATGGGATGTCGGGCTCATCACACCCTTTTTGGTGGGAAATTGTTGCCTATTCTGGGACTCTATTATAGATTTAAGACGTATCCATATGTTCACGGATCATTGGTTTATACCCAAACATAGTATCCACGGATTTAACCTTGGTGAGAAATGGTCAGCTGGACGCATGGGTTTAAAATCATTTATGCCCGAGGTTTACCATACCTCGTTGGATTAATAACCCCTAAGAGTCAGAACTCGCTTGAGGCGGCACTAGGAGTGGCGCGGTGAACCGATGTGAAGATAATCAGATCGACTGATTGTTGGGCTTGAACCCCAAGGATGCTACTTACGTTCCCTTCTTAGGAGGTAGTGATCAAAGTCCACGTAGTTCGCATTGTCCTGAGACTTATGCTCTAAGGTATCCCGTAATGATGGATTGGGGCTTACACTCTGAGGAGGCCCATGTCGATGAATTGGGGCTTAAACTATGGGGAGTCTGAGGTTGATGGATTGGGTCTTACACTCTGAGGAGGACCATAAAAAAATTTCATGGTCGATTATTACTCTAAACCCACGTGTGTCATGCTCGGTGTGAGAAATAAGTGGTAGTAGGGACTAGAGGATCAGGTCGTAAGAGGTGCATCCTTGAGAAGTAGAGTGGGGCTTACACATGAGGGCCGCCCATATGGTTGGGGCTAACTCTTAGGTTGATGCCCTGGGTGATGGATTGGGGATTACACACTCAAGAGGCCCATAAGAGGATGTCATGGTCGATGCTTACTCTAAGCCCACATGAGTCATGCTCGGTGTGAGAAACAAGAGGCACCAGGGACCAGAGGATCACGTAGCAAGAGGTGCATCCGTGAGAGGTAGAGTGAGGCGTACGCATGAGGGTGGACCATAAGATCAGGTATTACTCCTAGGTGGATGCCAAAGGTGATGGATTGGGGATTACACTCTAAGAAGGCCCAGGGCGATGGATTGGGGATTACACTCTGAGGAGGCCCAAGGTGACAAAGCGCAGTGGGAGAGGGAAAGGGGGTGCTCCTGTGCCCGTTTCCTATCATGCACCACATGAGGGATTCCTTTTAATGGGTATTCTAATACCCCCGAGGAGCCCTTAGCATGTGGAAATGCAGAAAAGGGATTCCCGAGCTCATACTCCACATTACCGTGGGAATGTGAACCCAGGAATGCTTCGGGAATCGGCTCAAGTGTTGGGGAAACACCTTATCCTCTTCATATCGTAGGTATGTGAACTCATAATAGTGCGCCGATGCACACTAAAGTTACACCACACGGATCTGGTGGCTCTGGTGGAGGCCTCGGCTCGGGGCTAATGAATAGGCCGATGAGGGAGTCACGGAGGATCAGGCCAGATTGGAAGGATTTTATCTGGCTCTGGGAATGGGAACTCTGAAGATTCTTAAGTGCCACACGTATGAAGGAGTGGTTGCTCCCTTCACATAGGAAGGTTCTACGCGGCTAGAGAAGCCGTCCACAATACATGGTGGTCCGCAGACTGAGGGGAATCCCACGAACCAGGGTGGTTCGCGGTCTGGTGAGCATCCCACGAACTAGGGTGGTTCGCGGGTTAGGGTTCGGCCCACGTACTAGGGGTACATGGAGGGGTCCATGCGAGCAGTGTCAGCTAAGGGTGGTGTCGTTCGGGGGTTTGTTGGTTAAGGCTTTTCCCGTGTAGGAGAGTGATACGCCGTGTGACAGATCATAAAAGAGGCATAAACACCCTGGTCTGCGGGGAGTGCATACACAGAGGGGATATGGTTTGCGGTCTTCTCTTTTAATGTTATTTTAAGTTCACAGTTCAACATATTATTATTCATTTTATTTTATTTATGAGTTTGTTCACAGGTTTATACCTGCTCAGGTTCGTGAATTGGAACTTCGTTGTTTGAAAAATCTAAAGCCTTCCTTCGAAATCCTTCCACCCGAGTCTGATCGCTCTTCTCTACCTCCACCTTCTAATCGTCCGAATATGAATATCTGAATCCCACCTCCTTTCCCCATTGGTCTCCTTTTATAGAGTGGAGAAATAGATGTATCTGTAGTCACACGACACCTTTTGCAGAGGCCCATAACCAAATACTCATTTTACAGCTGACTTGGTCAATCCATAATTCGGGGTGTGCATTGAATGCTCCCCCCCCCCGTGAACTGATCTCAGGGAGTACTTCGCGGCCGTGGAGGGTTCCACCTCCATTCTGTGAATGACAGCGGATGCGGATTGAATAGGTCGATTCGGTCCGCGGTTGGGGCGGTTCATGATGGTGAACCAGATCAGCGCCCATCCTGCCTCGTGACCATGGAGTATCTCCTCCTCCATTTCTCGAACGACGACAGTTCACGGAGGGGGCGCTTCGCGGGGCCTGGCCACGTTGCATTTTCAAGGTTCTGGTTCACGGACTGGTCCTACTTGTGTCCATTCTTGGAATTTTCTCTATTATTTTTTCAAATTATTTGGAGGATTTGGGTAGAATCTCCTTTACAGAATTTTCAGGACCCTACAAATGCCCCCCATCGGAATGGGGTCCGTTCAGAACAAAGAGAAGGCCATTCCAATGAAAAGTGGTCCTAAAACTGAGATGGTTTGCAGTATGTAGGTGGAACCGGTAGGGCACCATGCCTATAAATATGGGGGCCCTTCATTTGTCATTTAATGAATTCTTCGTGAAACCAGAGCTCCCTCTCCTATGCGTGCTTGTTCATTCACGAAGTGCTTCATCCACGAACTGGTTGCGACTTCCACGAACCATTCCACCTTCACCATTGCCTTCACCCACGAACCAGTTCCCCAAATATGAACCGTTACTATTAATTAATTAAAGAGTCAGTGATGACGGGCTGTAGAGGAACTTGCTTCGCGGTTTTGGTGCTCTGCAGTTTCGATGCTCCGCGGACTAAAATCTCTTGAACAGTAAAAGTTTCTATGTCTTCCGAACATAATCACATAAATTCGGGATTGAAATTCCGCGGATAAACTTGGTTCACGGTTTCCTGGCCAACGCTCCGCGGGCTAGTGTTTCGCAGACTGATTTCACGAAGGGCCGGTTCGCAGGATGCTGTCATCAAAGACTTTGCTTATGAATCCTCCTTGGAGACATTGCTTATGAAGGCTCCTCAACTGATCCTTAGCCATATATCTAGTATTTTTGTCCAGATTTGTATTCTGGACTAACTGATTATTGGTTCTCATTGTGCAGGGAGAAAACATGGTTCCCCCATTCTGCACTGAGCCCTGCTGTAGAGCCACTCCCAATTGGTTCAGGGAGACGTTGGCTATGATTCTCTTAGAGGAGAACATCCAAGAGGACCCTAGTAGGTACATCATTCCTGACGATGGTTCCTTGAATGATTTGGTCCCTCCCGATCTCTTGAATTATCCACTATCAAATTGACTTCCAATACATCGATTCGGTCTTCAAGACAATGTCCCTATTCCCCCCCACATTATCTTGTCTTCTTTCTCCTTTCCTGGAAGCATTTTCCAAGTGTATTCACGCGAACTATACCCAATCAAGGGAGATGGTTTCTGACTCTGACCAGAATGACGATTTTATTTTCAGGGGCTCTATTTGGACACAAATTGATCAGCACGCTCGAATCTTTTCTCCGGAAGTTGTCTTCAATAGTTACCCTTCTATTATCAACCATTCTCAAGTAGATCCCGATGCGGGGTGGAATCCTAAGTGGGATATTTGATCTGGAAGGATCTTCTTGAATGACTGGGCATGCGCTTTCTGGGTCCATCATCACTGTTGGGAGTCTCCTGAATCACTAGAAGTAGTCAATTTATACTCCGCAGTGCAGGCCTCCAAATTTTCCATTTACCCACCATCCATGGTCCTGCCAGACCTACTCAGTCACTGGTGTTCATACACTATTACATTACACCTTTCTCATGGTGAAGTTGCTATCAGTCTGTAAGATATCCATCAACTGGGAGGACTCCCAATTATCGATGAAATGTATGAAAAATTTCATCCTGCACCTAACTCATGGGACGACATTGAACAAGTGTATTTATTGGTGAGGGATCTGTTCATTGTGGCGGAGAAGTCACTGGGTCAGGAATTGCGTGCCTACTCTCTTATTCCCTATAATACCAGGATAGGTTTATTTCTGAACACCACCGGTCCTGTGCCGAAGATCGAGTGCCCCATGACCCATCCTTCTCAGCAGTCACGAACCTCCCCAAGTTCCTACTGGGTGGTTCTATAGGCGGGCGACTACCTTTCATGGGGTTACGCGGTGCGCCCTGGTGTGCCGCCTATGCTCTGGCTGGAAGTTTTGTTTTCTATGTTCCAGAGAGGGTTTCTATTCCCTTCGTGGGATATTAATCCTGGCGTCAGGGCTTACACCCTAATGATGGCAGTTGAGCTGACAGAGGGCCGCCTGGTGAATTTGGTCATGCACCTTGGCTCGTATTTATGTGTAACATCCCAGGTAAATAATGAATAAAACATTTTCGTATTTCTTAATATTTAGGAATTAAATATTAATTTTACTTTAAAGGGGTTGCTATGTTCGATAGCGTACCCGATACGCAACGATGAGTTCCTCTGAAAACATACGCTACACACTAGTAATATAATAATATTATTTTAAATGGTAGTTAACATGTAGCCGTTGTATTGGCGGGAATGGATAGAAATAACTAAAATATGATTATATATGTTTTTTAAATGTTTTTACATTTATCAAATAAAATATAAAGGCTTAAAATACGGAAGGAATTCAATTTTAGGTATTTATACCCTAATTTTCACTAAAGGTTCACTTATTACCTTTTGATGGTGAACCATGATTAAATATTGTTTTAGATCAATCTTATATATTCTATTGGACCAAATATAACTCTTCTTTACAATCGGGACATCAAAATTTACTTTGTGTAAATTTTTGGTATCTTTCCGATAAAGTTCATTTTTAATGAATAGTGTAAAATGTTGTATTTTAATTCAAAACCTCTTTTTAATCTAATTTATTTATATTATTAGATTATCATTTGAATTGGTTTTAAGGTGAAATTAGAAAATATTTTTACCATTAAATCCAATAGTGGTTGTTGAGTTAATTTCACTTTGAAATCGGACTTAAACTAGTGTCAATCGTTTGATACCTATTGTTTCATAAAAACAAGCTATTTATCATGACAGCGGGAATTAATTATTAAATTAATTAATGTGACTTAAATGTTATGAATTTTGTAAAATAGACTTCATTTTTAAATTCTGAATATCAAATATAGCTTAGGGTGAATTTTTGGTATTTTTCTGAAAAACATCAATTTTTTATTAATAGTGAAACCACTAAGTGGTACTTAAAAAAACTGATTTTTCGTTTAAATGAAATTTTACCACTTCTGTTTTTTGAATTTCAAAAATCTGACACACATGGTTTTCAATAATAAGTAAAATGTGGTTCAATGAGATTAAAATAATTTTTGGTGAATAGTAACTCTTAAGTTCTTAATCGCGATTAGAAGTAATTAGTGTAGTTTAAGGTAAGAATAATGTTTTAATAAAATGAAATGACCTAGACACATGTCCTACCCTCATTGGATGTTTCATGGCCGACCAAGACAATCCATGGGTCATCTTGGGGACCCCATGGAGACACATTGGTTGGAAAATGACATAAATACCTTTTATTTAATGTTAAAGTAAAAAATGACACAAAAATGAAATGTTTTACTAAAAAAAATTTTACATGACGTTATAAAAGTCATATTTTTGACTATAAATTGTCATTGGAAAGCTAAAAGTATTTCCTACATCATATTAATTTTTTAATAATTTTTAGACATTAAATAAATTAAATTATTTATGACATCATGATGATGCAGCGATAACATCATTATTTAACGATTTAAATACAATAGAATGATAATGTAAAATCTAAGACCTACACATGTACAGAACCTATTATATGAGTTTATTTCGAACCCTCATCACTTTATCCTCTAAATAAATCTATGTGGGACCTTCAAAATCCGAAACTCTTTTGAAAAAAAAAGTAACATTTTGTAACTTTACAAGAGTGCCCCTCCTCTCCTATTATAAAAGGCCCCCACCTCTACCACCTTACCCACACTTCCAAAGCCTTTGGCTCAGCCAACCCCTGCCCATTTTGTCTCCTAAAATCCCTCTTTTACTCCTTGAAGCCTAACATTGGGCAGATGTCTTCCCAAGGATGCCTTTGAGCTCAAATCTATGAGAGTTACCCGATTTTAAGGAGATTTCTTCACTTATGTTCTTTTGTTTTATTTTGCTTCTCCAATATCCTAAACAATTTTTATTCATTTATTTTGTAACAAATCCAGTATCTTAAATATACTAGGATGTTGTTATAAGAAGATTTTGAGCTACAATTACACACATCTACATCTAATGGTTAAAGAACATACTGTTTCCGTGGATGGTGAATTTCTGCCTCCCGAAACGATAATAGTTCAACATTCATTTAACACCTTCAAAGGTGGCCATTAAGATGACAATATATTTATATATGATATATAATATGTTTATGTTTTCCTTAAGCTTCTGTATTTTTCATTTTGATCATACCTTTCTGGATTCCATTATGGGTAAACACGATAATTTCATTTTAGGAAGTGCAGACTACTGCCCCCTCAAAGTGATTAGATTCGTTAATACCATATGTGGGAAGTATAAATGATGGATTTAAAGTTATTATATATGATGTTATACTGGAATAATAATATACCTCTATATCATTATTATTTATTCCCATTAAATAATGAGATAAAAATGAAAGTAGCATTCATGCGTACGTACGACTTACCGTCTCCATGAACGGCGCATTTCATTTCTTGTCCCCAAATGTAATGAACTATTATAAGTACATATATATAATGGAAATATATGATCTATGTTACATCTAAATTATTAATATAATTCTGGAATTAAAATATACATACCTCTCATTTAGTTTTAATTCCATTAATATGACATAGAAATGAAAGTAGCGTTCATCCTTACGTACGGCTTACCGTCTTCATGAACGGTGCATTTCATTTGTTACCACTAAATGATTACGTAATATTATAAATGATTTTATATACTTGATATATATGATATATATGATATCTACATCATGAGTTTAACTCTGGGTATAATGGATACATGAATAACTTGTAATTATAAAGAGCATATTTTTTACTCAAGTACCAATGATCGTTAAAACGGCCGTTAATAACTTAAATAATTACATATTGTTCATGATATGGTAATAAGTGATATAAATGGAATAATGAACTTGAAAAAGGTTCTTAAGAAAGTATAAATTAACTTAAGTTTATTATTAAGGAGTTTAAAGAACGATCGAGTCAAGATGGACCCAAGGTAAGGGACTTCGTCTCAATCTCCTTTCATTGAGGCATATTTCATTTTATACACAACTTTCTTTTATACGGTGTATAAAACCCTTTGACCTTTACTTTTATACAAAAGGAATCTTTTTCTATGAAGCGTTTTACAAAACAAAAAAAAGGAATGTTTCTTTTAACGTACGCGGTGACAATGACCTTTTCCGTCGTCGCAAGTATTATTTGGTCTTTGGCTTCCTCAACAAGCCATGATGTTCTTAAAATGAAATAAATACCATATACTCTTTTATGTATTTTGGTATTGAAAATGTTTTTTATAATGGATTTGTAATGTCAATATATTTCAATGGTATATTGTGATAAATGTGTGGAGTTGTTTTCTTTCCATTATGTTTGTTTTATCTCTTATGATTTTATAATGGTACATAGACATTTGATGGGTGGTTACATGATAAACCATATTACGAGTGGTGCTGCGAATACTAGGACGGGTGGTTACGTTATAACCTCTAATGCATTGTGTATGGAAGTCGGCCGTATGGCTATTCCATTATGTATGTATGGAAGTCGGCCGTATGGCTATTCCATTAAGTGATATGAGTGGAAGTCAACCGAATGGTTATTCCATTTAAGTATGTTTATGTCCCAAGTTACCTTTATATGTTATGTGATCTTTATATGGGTTTTATGGTAATCTTTTTGTTATAAAACGGTAAGTAATGATCTTTTATTTTAGTGAATAGTTTTTACTACTTTATAAAGGTGAAAAATATTACTTTGATAAAGTATAAATAGTTTACTTATTGTTTTGATAAACTAACTATTTTTATTCTTTGTGTATCCCTTACTGAGCTTTTTATGCTCACCCCAAGTTTTTTTGAAATGTTTTTCATAGGACTTAATGTGGAATAGGGTCAAGGATGGGATCAAGGGAATGTCATGCTATATAAATCATGTAACTATACATGTTTCTTTTTAAGAGTTTTTTTTATTCTATGGAAACTTTTTAGAAGTGTCTACTTTGTAATCTTTTGAGATGTAATAGTTATGTTCTAATTATCTAATACTCTAAACCTGAAAAAATCCTCAATGTGAATTATTAATTTAATTCAATATTATGTAAGGTTTAAGGACGAGGCTTAATAGTTGGTATTAGAGGTCGGTATAGACAACTTTAGGAGTTAGAAAATTGTTAAATTATAAATTAATTTATGGTATGATTGAAATGATATAGCATTTAAATATTACCATGTTGCTTTACCTAAGGTATTTCAGTGTTAAGAATGGGTTTTCATAGAGCAAACATAGATGGTTTTTTGGGAAGGCATACTGAGGGAAATGACCTTCCAAATCAGCATACTGAGATGATCAGAATCAGAATTGAGCAGTTCCCTGTAGTGATGGCTCCATTGAATCAGTTTTCTTGGTTTGTTAGGTTAATACCGAAGGTTTGTTGAAAATGTTTCACGATTATCTAGTCAAATGACTAAGATAACTCGGAAGGGTGTTAAGTTTATTTGGACAAAAGAATGTGATGATTGTTTTCAGGAGTTAAAAAAAAGATTGCTGAATGCTCCAGTTTTGGCACTTCCTTCCAGGAATGGTGAGTTTGGTATATACAGTGATGCTTCGTTGAAGGGACATGGTTGTTTCCTTATGCAGAATGATCAGGTAATTGCATATGCTTCACGTCAGTTGAATACTCATGAGGTAAATTACCCT
This sequence comes from Viscum album, assembly GCA_963277665.1. NCBI lineage: Eukaryota > Viridiplantae > Streptophyta > Magnoliopsida > Santalales > Viscaceae > Viscum > Viscum album. The sequence continues at coordinate 126,159 of CAUJRU010001452.1, read as the reverse complement.
ACACATGATTTGGAATTAGCTACTATTGTTTTTTGCTTTAAAAATTTAGAGGCATCATTTGTATGGAGTAAAGTGTGAAATATATACTGATCGAAAAAGGTTAAAGTATATATTCACTCAGAATTAATTGAACATGAGACTGAGGAGATGGCTGGAATTAATCAAGGATTATGATTCTACAATTCACTACCATCTGGGAAAAGCAAATAAAGTGGTGATGCTTTGAGTCGAAAAAGCAATGCTTCATTTACCATGCTACGTTTGGAACGAGATCCTTTAGTTTTTTGATTTGATGAGCTTTGACATAGAAGTTATTGGTGCAGGATGTCCTTATGTTCTGTTTCATGTATCAGTGAGATCTTCTCTATCAGACAGAATCAAGCAAGCACAGAAGCAAGACAGTGAGTTGCAGAAAAACGTACAGCTGGTTCAGAAAGGTAAGTTTCCTGAATTTAACATTGATAGTGATTGTGTTTTGAGGTTTGGGAAGAGATTATGTGTGCCATGTGATTCACAATTGAAGAATGAGTTGTTATGTGAGGCTCATAGTTCCCCGTTTTCAGTTAATCTTGGTAGTGCTAAGATGTACAGAGAACTGCGAGAGTATTACTGGTGGGATGAAATGAAAAGAGATATTGCTGATTTTACTGTGAAGTGTTTGACTTGTCAGCAGGCTAAAGCAGAGCGGCAGTTACCGAACGGGATCCTTTAGCCTCTACCAGTTCCAGAGTGGAAATGGGAGAATATATCCATGGACATTGTTGCGGGATTACAAAAGACATCTCGAGGTAATAATGCAATCTGGGATATTGTTGATCGCTTTACTAAATCTGCTCATTTCCTTCCTATAAAAGATAATTTTCCCCTAGATCAACTTTCCCATTTGTATCATAAAGAGATATTCAGATTACATGGATTTCCTCTCTCCATTATATCTGACCGTGATCCTAGGTTTACTTCTAACTTTTGGAAAGGCCTTCAGAAGTCGTTGGGTACTGAATTAAATTTTAGTACTTATTTTCATTCGCAATCAAATGGGCAGTCAGAACGAACAATTCAGACCATGAAGGATATTCTACGAGCTTGTTCGATGGATTATCAGGGATGTTGGGACCATCATTATTCTTTGGTTAAGTTTTCATGTAATAACAGTTTTCATTCAGAATACAAATGGCACCATTTGAGGAATTATATGGGATGCGGTGTCGAACTCCAGCATTTTGGGATGAAGTGGGTGAGAGGAAGCTGATGGAACCAGAATTGGTAGAAGAGATGACAGAAAAGGTTCAGTTGATTCAGAAACACATGAGAATAGCTCAGAGCAGGCAAAAGAGTTATGCGGATAACCGGAGGAAGGATCTATCTTTCGAGGTAGGTGATCATGTTTTTCTCAGGGTTTCTCCATGGAAAAGTGTGATGAGAGTTGGTAAGAAAGGAAAGCTGAGTCTAAGGTTCATTGGACCATATGAAATTCTAGAGAGAGTTGGATCAGTTTCATATAGAGTGTCATTACCTCCATGTTTATCTCAGGTACACAATTTTTTTCATGTTTCGATGTTGAGGAAATATATACCAGATTCATCTCATGTTTTGAGACCAGAGGTAGTTCAGTTGGAAGAGAATCTCTCTTATGAAGAACAACCAGTCCTGATTCTTGACCGAAGAGAGCATGTGTTGCGAAATAAGGTAATCCACCAGGTATAGGATTTTTGGAAAACCCATATGGTTGAAGAGGCAACGTGGGAATCTGAAAATTCTAGGAGGGATAAATACCCCCACTTATTTTGATAAGTGAAGAAAATTGCGAGGAGACAATTCCCAAAAGGGGGGAAGGATGTAACATCCCAGGTAAATAATGAATAAAACATTTTCATATTTATTAATATTTAAGAATTAAATATTAATTTTACTTTAAATGGGTTTCTATGTTCGATAGCATACCCAATACGCAACGATGAGTTCCTTTGAAAACTTACGTTGCACACTAGTAATATAATAATATTATATTAAATGGTATTTAACATGTAGCTTTTGTATTGGCAGGAATGGATAGAAATAACTAAAATATGATTATATATGGTTTTTAAATGTTTTTACATTTATCCAATAAAAGATAAAGGCTTAAAATATGGAAAGAATTCAATTTTAGGCATTTATACCCTAATTTTCGCTAAAGGTTCACTTATAACCTTTTGATGGTGAACCATCATTAAATATAGTTTTGATCACTCTTATACATTCTACTAGACAAAATCTAACTCTTCTTTAGAATCGGGACACCAAAATTTACTTTGTGTAAATTTTTGGTATCTTTCCGATAATGTTTATTTTTAATGAATAGTGTAAAATGTTGTATTTTAATTCAAAACCTCTTTTTAATATAATTTATTTATATGATTAGATTATCATTTGAATTGGTTTTAAAGTGAAATTAGAAAATAGTTTTATCATTAAATCCAATAGTTGTCGTTGGAATTAATTTCACATTGATATCGGACTTAAACTAGTGTCAATCTTTTGATACTTATTGTTTCATAAAAACACGCTATTTGTCATGACAACGGGAATTAATTATTAAAGTACTTAATGTGATTTATATGTTTTGAATTTTGTAAAATATACTTCATTTTTGAATTCAGAATGTCAAATATAGCTTAGGGTGAATTTTTGGTATTTTTCTGAAAAACTTCAATTTTTGATGAATAGTGAAACCACTAAGTGGTACTTATAAAAACTGATTTTTTGTTTAAATGAAATTTTACCACTTCTGTGTTTTGAATTTCAAAAATCAGACAAACATGGTTTTCATTAAGAAGTAAAATGTGGTTCAATGAGATTAAAATAATTTTTTGGTGAATAGTAACTCTTATGTTCTTAATCGCGATTAGAGGTAATTAGTGTGGTTTAAGGTAAGAATAATGTTTTAAAAAAATGAAATGACCTAGACACATATCCTAACCTCATTGGATGTGTCATGTCAGACCAAGACAATCCATGGGTCAACTTGGGGACCCCATGGAGCCACTTTGGGTGGAAAATGACATAAATACCTTTTATTTAATGTTAAAGTAAAAAATGACACAAACATGAAATTTTTTACTAAAACAATTTTTACATGGGGTTATACAAGTCATATTTTTGACTATAAATAGTCATTGGAAAGTTAAAAATATTTCCTACATCATAGTAATTTTTTAATAATTTTTAGACATTAAATAAATTAAATGATTTATGACATCATGATGATGCAGCGATGACCTCATTATTTAACGATTTAAATAAAATGGAAGTATAATGTAAAATATAAGACCTAAACATGTCCAAAGGATATTTTATGAGTGGATTTTGAACCCTCATCACCTTATCCAAGAAATACATCAATGTGGGACCTTTAAAATCCGAAACCCTTTTGAAAATAAAGTAACATTTTGTAACTTTACAAGAGTGCCCCTCCTCTCCTCTTATAAAAGTCCCCCACCTCTACCACCTTACCCACTCTTCCAAAGCCTTTGGCTCGTCCAAACGATGCCCCTTTTGTCTCTCCAAATCCCTCTCTTACTCCTTGAAGCATTACTTTGGGCAGAAGTCTTCCCAAAGAAGCCTTTGAGCTCAAATCTAAGAGAGTTACCCGATTTTAAGGTGATGTCTTCACTTGTGTTATTTTGTTTTATTTTGCTTCTACAACCCCCTAAACACTTTTTATTCATTTCATTTGTAACAACTCCAGAATATTAAATATACTAGGATGTTGTTATTTGAAGATTTCTAGCTACACTTACACACATCTATGTCTAATGGTTAAAGAACATACTGTTTCCGTGGACGGCGAATTTCTGCCTCCGGAAATGATGATTGTTCAACATTATTTTAACACCTTCAAAGGTGGTCATTAAGATGACACTATATTTATATATGATATATAATATGTTTATGTTTTCTTTAATCTTCTGTATTTTTTATTTTGAGCATACCTTTATGGCTTCCATTATGGATAAACACGATAATTTCATTTTAGGAAGTGCGGACTACCGCCCCCTCAATGTGATTTGCTTCGTTAATGCCATATGTGGGACGTATAAAGGATGGATTTAAAGTTATTATATATGATGTTATACTGGAATTATAATATACCTCTATATAAATATTATTTCTTCCCATTAAATAATGAGATAGAAATGAAAGTAGCGTTAATGCGTACGTACGGCTTACCGTCTCCATGAACAGTGTATTTCATTTCTTATCCTCAAATGTAATGTACTAATATAAGTACATATATATAATGGATATATATGATGTATGTTACATCTAAATGATTAATATAATTCTGTAATTAATATATACATACCTCTCATTTAGTTTTAATTCCATTAATATGACATACAAATGAAAGTAGCGTTCATGCGTACGTACGACTTACCGTCTCCATGAACAGTGCATTTCATTTCTTACCTCTAAATGATTATGTAATATTATTAATGAATTTTTATACTGGATATATATTATATATATGATATCTACATCATGAGTTTAACTATGGATATAATGGATACAAGAACAACTTGTAATTATAAAGAGCAAATTTTTGACTCAAGTACCAATGATCGTTAAAACGACCTTTAATAACATAAATAATTACATATTGTTCATGACATGGTAATAAGTGATATAAAAGGAATAATGAACTTGAAAAAGGTTCTGAATAAAGTAGAAATTAACTTATGTTTATTATTCAGGAGGTTAATGAATGATCGAGTCAAGACGGACCCGTGGTAAGGGACTTCGTCTCAATCTCCTTTCTTTAAGGCATATTTCGTTTTATACACAACTTTCTTTTATACGGTGTATAAAACCATTTGACCTTTACTTTTATACAAAAGGAATCTTTTTTCTACGAAGCGTTTTACAAAATGACAAAAAGGAATGTTTCTTTTAACGTATGCGGTGACAATGACCTTTTCCGTCGTCGCGGGTATTATTGGGTCTTTGGCTTCCTCAACAAGCCATGATGTTTTTAAAATGAAATAAATACCATATACTCTTTTGTGTATTTTGGTATTGAAAATGTTCTTTATAATGGATTTGTAGTGTCAATATATTTGAGTGATATATTGTGATCAAATTGTGGAGATTTTTTCTATCCATTATGTTTGTTTTATGTCTTATGATTTTATAATGGTACTTGGACATTTGACGGGTGGTTACGTGATAAACCATATGACGGGTGGTGCCGTGAATTCCCGGATGGGTGGTTACGTTATAACCTCCAATGCATTGGGTATGGAAGTCGGCTATATGGCTATTCCATTATGTTTGTATGGAAGTCGACCGTATGGCTATTCCATTAAGTGATATGAGTGGAAGTCGACCAAATGGTTTTTCCATTTAAGTACGTTTATGTCCAAAGTTACCTTTATATGTTATGTGATATTTATATGGGTTTTATGGTAATCTTTTGGTTACAAAAGGGTAAGTAATGATATTTTATTTTAGTGAATAGTTTTTACTACTTTATAAAGGTGAAAAGTATTACTTTGATAAAGTATACGTAGTTTACTTGTTGTTTTGATAAACTAACTATTTTCATTCTTTGTGTATCACTTTATGCTCACCCCATGTTTTTTTGAAATGTTTTTCACATGACATAATGTGGAATAGGTTCAAGGATGGGATCAAGGGAATGCCATGATATATAAAACATGGAAATAGACATGTTTCTTTTTAAGAGTTTTATTATTATATGGAAACTTAGTAGAAGTGTCTACATTGTAATCTTTTGAGATGTAATAGTTATGTTCTAATTCTCTAAAACTCTAAACCTGAAATGATCCACAATGTGAATTATTAATTTAATTCAATATTATGTAAGGTTTATGGTCGGGGCCTTATATTATGAAATGATAGGTCACATGCAGAAGGATGGTTCACCCTTTCATCTAAGTGGGCCATTTCAATTTTTGTATGGATGGGTAGTGGATCATTTTTGCTGTTATGTGTATCGTTACAACACGGTCATCCTGCTTCCTACTTTTCGGTCTACCCTTCTTGATATAGCTGGAGTTCACCTAAAATCCCTAAACCTTGGAGAAGTCCTTGGGCTTCTGAGTGACTATTACCAGTTTTCATGCACTCCCTACCCCACCCCTTCTAGCATCTTAGTTGACAACCATCGGGGGAACCTGGAGGATCTCTCTTACAGGATCTTTCTACGGGATAGATTTCTGTCAGCACGGATCAATGCGGTTTCTCTGTGAGAGTTGTATGTCCCATATCAATTTTCTTGCTAGTTTGGGTGCATGAAAGTCTATATTTCCATTCCCCCTCCTCAGGCTCGAGGACTTCACCCGGAAACACTTTGTCAATGGTGGTTGATGCTAACGCGGGAGGGATCTGACGCGATTATTCCCCTTCCTGTCGTGGGGGCATCCACTGGCATTTCCATGGAGTATGAAAAGGCATGGGAAAAATACTATCTCGTTGGGATCCTAGGGAATGCCATTCGACATGTTCAAAAATTAGGAGGTACTGCGGCTGTCGCGTCTACCACACCTTCCCCATCATCTAAATGGGAGGATCGACTGATGGCTCATTGATCAAAGCGGCTGATGGGATTTTCCTCTCCTAGTCCAGCGGTGGCCGAAGTTCAGGTGGGATCATCCTTCACGGACATGGATGAGGAATAACTTATGGTTTTGGGTCCTAGGGAGACGATCCTGGAAGTTTTACCACTTGACACCGAGCTTAGAAACTTGGTCCCCAAGCCTGAACTGGGCTTAAATGCTCCAAACTTTCTAGTTTTGGAACCAACTTCTAGAGAGTGCATGCCTACGCTGGTTGCATTTCCTGATTTCATTCATGTGCCATCCAGTGAGGATACTAAAGATCCCCGTGTCATGGCAGACCATCAGGCAGTTCGCAGGTTGGCATGGACTTGAATTTGCGAGATCGTTGTTGAAACTCCTCTAGCTGAGATGGCAACTATGACTGAAGCTCTTCAACACCTCTTCTTGGGCTTGGGGTTGGGTGGCTTCGACTACCCGGCAGTTCCATTCTCGTGCTTACCTAGTTTTCAGGGCCCATGAGGATGCTTCCACTAGCAAACACAAATTTTCCCAATTTGATGCTGCTCATTGTGGGACCTGATCCCTAGATGAAGCCACGATACAGCTTCATCAGCAGATGGCACATGAGGTGATCTCTAGAGATCAGGCGGCCGTCCTATCCTCCGAATTGCATGAATGTGATGAACGGGCCGCGAAGCTGAGGAATTAGTTGTCAGCTGTGGCCAGTCGTATCGAAGACATGAGAAAATGGATCAACGAACTCCAAAAAACAGTGAAGCATACTCGTCTGGTGGATGAGGTTGAAGCCGGGGAGGAGGCAGTGTTGGAATGGTCTTGCAACGACCTCCACCGCACGATCGCCGATCTGGTGGAGAGAGCGATTTAGGATCAATTATGACTATCAAAGACACTCTTTTACCCTCTGTTTTTCTTACCTCTCTCCCCCTTATTTGTGCGGGATAGACCCCAACATGTGGACGTCCTCCTTTTTTTTGTTCGAATGAAATAATGTCTCTATCAATAACTTGTTGCTGTGAAATTTGATTGTTACATAGAACAATTGTTGTGTAAATAACAATTCACTGAATCAGAATTTATCATAACTCAGGAATACAAACTCTAACTTTTTCCTAGACCATGGGGTCCAACAAGCATATTTTGACTATTACTAGGGTTTTGTTGAAAATCCCCACAAACATTTTTTGTTTTTCTTTTTTAATGCCCTGATTTTTCTTGGGCCCATTTAGAGTGAGCCCATCGGGTATGGCATGACTTTTTCATAGGTCACCTGTTTCGGGTTTTTGGTTTAATAGGCTTTGTTCCTCATTTTTTGAGTGGTTTAAAGTCTCTCCCACAAGACTATCATTAATGATGTTTTAGGTCGAACATCTTTGACCAAACATGGTGGGGAAAGGGCCCTAATGGGGTTTAGCTGATTAAAAGATGTCTAAATACACCTAAGATGCACGTGGGGGGAACATGTTTAAATTTGAACGACATGAAGGGCATGCCTCATGGCATGGGAGCCACATCAACATACAAAGGCAGGAAGAGCGTTGCCTAAGCAAAACATACCTTTGGTAGATAGGCCAGGGGTGAACAATACGCAGAGTCGTTGAGGGCATGGTATGCATAGTCATATAAAGGTGTCCTTAAGTCATTGAATATCTATTTCTAATGGCTAGGGGACTTTATCGAAGTCTCGCACATGGAAACCATGATGGGTGGCTTGGAAGATTATGAAAACCACCAGGGGTGGCTCAGAAGGGGAGTGTGACATCTGAAAGGGTTTTGGGAACATTCGTACTAATCAGGAGCGTGGTCAAGAGACCACTTCCCTACGCATTTAGTTAGCGTACGGGATGGATGATGCTTGGCAAAAAGTCATGCAGCTGGGACATCATTTAAAATGGAATGTCTTCCCCTGGTTCTCATTAATCTTGTCAAAGACGTTCCTCCATATTCCGGAAGGGTTGTGAAAGAGGTTGGTAATCTGTAGATCAGAGGGTTTCCGAATCCTGGGATAGACATGGGGGGTCAGGGGCCAAGAGTCGTGCGGAGAGAAGCATTTCATGGTATTTATAGTCGTGAAAAGGTGTCCTTAGGTCAATTAATGTATTCCCCTAATAGCCAAGAAACTTTAGGGAAGCTGAGATTTGGGACCACCAGGGGTGGATTATAAGAGTTTGGTTTTTCTGAGTGCAGAGTATGGTTTCTAATGAGAGGGTGCCAGGATACTAGGTAAAATAGACAAAAAGTCCCGAGAATGTGTGAAGTAATCTATTCTCACGTGGGTGTGAGATGATGGCTTGTGCCGGTCTGACCCGTGCACTGAAGGACAGAGAAAAGTTGTCATTCTTTACTAAACCCGTGGTGGGTTTGCCCGTGAAGTTTAACGTCATGCGGCAAAGACGAAGAGTATTATTAAAGGATGTTGTGCAGTTTATCATCATGCTGTGAGGGCGAGGGGAATTTTTCTTTCCTTTTACGTTGCTGTGTATTTTATCGTCATGCAGCAAGGATGATTGACCGTGCATTTTAATTTCATGTAGTAAGGATGTAGATAAAAGGGCCTCTCTTGATGAGAATGTAACTGGGACCGAGTATCCTAGTATGTCCAAGACGTGGAGGGGGGGGGGGTTGATGGTGTAAATCATGGTTCCAGGGCTTCTTGGATTAGGACAAATTTCACGGTGGCTCTGGGGCCAGTAAGCATACAGAGCTAAGAAGAGTATCGCTCGGGGAAATCATTCCTTTGGTAGATGGGCCAGGGGCTATCAATATGTAGAGTCGTTGAAGACATGGTATGCATAGTCATGAAAAGGTGTCTTTGGGTCGATGAATTTCCACTTCCTATGGCCATGAATGGTTATGAGGATCCGCAATTATCCGGGCCACGAAGTTTGTAGTCGAGGAAGGAAATGTCTGAACATGTTGGTCATAATCGGCCTTGGTTTTTGTTAATGTTTAGAGAGCTCCCTGCACTGATTTATCTTGCTCGCGGGGGTGTGCCTTCACTCCAGGGAGTTTAGCGTCATGCGGGAAGGGTGAAGTACTCCTAGTTTATCGGTTATAGAGCTCGGACCATTGGGTGACTATTACTGCAGTCACTCGATGGATAACTGATTCAACAAGTTCTGATATACATGGAACAAGGTGGGGGATGAAGGTTGTGAACTACAACTTTTAGCGTTCCCAGATCAGGTGGTGTTGCATGGGGGCTCCGAGTCTAGTAAGCATACGGAGCTAGGAAGTGTGTCGCCTGAGGATGTCTTTCATTTTATGGACGAGCCATGGGCTATCATTATGCAGAGCCATTGAGGGCATGGTATTCATTGTCGTACAAAGGTGTCCCCGGGTCGATAAATTTCCACTTCCGATGGCCATGAATGATTATGAGAATCCGTGATTGCTCAAAGTGCAGAGTTCAAGACGTGGGGATAATGGCATCCCGGTATACAGGAAACATCTTCACTGTATTTGTAAATTGAGTCAATGTATCCTAGTCCTGTCTTGATGTTCATTGGTGCGGGTCGCTATGTGAACCACCGGTAGACACACAGGCTTGCCAGATAGTGATACCCTGGCAACACTTGGATGTGAAAAGGGGAATGAACATGTAAACCACTGCTCCATAAATTTTGGGATCAGGATATGTGATACCAGGGCTCTGAGGCCGGTAGGCGTATGGAGCTTGGAAGAGTATCGCCTGGGGAAATCATTCCTTTGGTAGACGGGCCAGGGGTTATCAATATACAGAGCCGCTAAGTGCATGGTATGAATAGTCATGCAAAGGTGTCCATGGGTCGATGAATTTCCACTTCCAATGGCCATGAGTGGTAATGAATATCCATAATTATCCGGGCCGTGGTGCCTGATGTATGGAGAGGATGCATCCAAATGTTCAAGGAGTATCTCCATCTCGTATCGCCATGTGTCTTGGGTGGGTCGCGACGAAGTCCATGCAGTTTAATGTCAGGCGGTGTGGACGAAGTCCATGCAATTTATCATCATGCGGTAAGGATGAAGTCCATGCAGTTTATCGTCAAGTGGTAAGGACAATGTCCGTGTAGGTTAACATCATGCAGTGAGGACGAGGTATACACCCCATGCAGGTCTGGTCCGTACATGGGGGATGGGGAATTTTTAACATTATTTTTCATGTAGTTTAATGCCGTGCGGAAAAGACGCAAAAATACACCCCATGTTGGTCTATTCCATACATGGGGAAAAGAGATAATTTTTTAAATATTGTTATCTGTGCAGTTTTACATCGTGCAGTAAGGAAGAGAAGTACACTTCATGCCGGTCTGGTCTATCCACAGGTGGAAAGGGGATTTTTTATCTTTTATTTAGGGGGATGGGCCAGGATAGGGGATCCTAGCATCAATACATATCATGTGAGGGTAGGAATCAAGCCGCATGTAGTTCTTTGGAAGAGGTACACCCCGTGCAGATCTGGTCTATACACGGGGGGGAGAGGGGCGTTGTTAAAACTTCTTATCCATTACATTTAACATCGTTTGGTGAGGAAGATTGATACGTCCAATGATTGTCTGGTCTGTACATGGAGAGAAGAAGGAATTTTTAACTTATATTCTGGTGGCTGGGCCAGGATAGGGGATCTTGGCGTCACTACGTATCCCGCGAGGGCAGGAATCAAGCCGTTTGTAGTTATCTGAAATCTGTGCAATTTAACATCATGTGGTTAGGACTAGGGGTATTATTATATTCCATGCAGTTTAACGTCATGCATTGAGGACGTAATAATACTAGTTTAAGGTCATAGAGTTTGGACCATTGGGTGCTCGGCAGTTTAATGTCATGCAGTACATATGATGAATACACCCCGTGCAGTTCTGGTCCGTACACGGGTGATGGAGCACTCTTGACTCTTATTATCCGTGCAGTTTAATGTCATGCAATAAGGATGAACTCCATGCAGTCTAACGTCATGCGCTGAGGACGTGCTCCATGCCGTTTAACGTCATGCGGTGAGGAAGAACTCCATGCAGTTTAACGTCATGCGGTGAGGACGAAGTCCAAGCAGTTTACCGTCATGCGGTGAGGACGTACTCCATGCAGTTTAACGTCATGCTGTGAGAAAGTACTCCATGAAGTTTAACGTCATGTGGTGAGGATGTACTCCACGTTGATTAATGTTATGAGGTAAGGACGTACTCCATGTAGTTTAACGTTGTGAGGTGTGGACATACTACATGAAGTTTAACGTCATGTGGTGAGGATGTGATGCACACTTGGTCTCTATGTGAAATATTTCTTTAGGAATCTCTCATTTATAGGATCGGTTGTAAATTGCCCGTCTATAGAGATCAGGGAATATGCTCCATTAGAGTAGACCTTGTGTACAACATATGGTGCCTCCCACATGGGCTCCAACTTTGGAGGTTTACATCTAGGTATATTTGGGGCCTGGAGGACCAATTCCAATTCTCCATCCAAGAAACATCGGAGGCAGACCTTTTTATTGAAGTCTCATGAAATCCAATTTTGGTATACCTCCATATGGTGCAAAGGGTGCAACCGCTTCTCATATAGTTGTTACAAATCTCGTAGCTTCTTTTATGACTGCTCATCATCATATAATTGATCACATATGGAAACACGGAGTGAGGGAAGTTGGAGTTCAATGGGAAGGACCACCTCTGTGCCATACACCAATGAGTACGGGGTAGCCTGATTAGTTGTGCCGATTGCGGTTCGATAAGACCACAATGCATAGAGGAGTTTATCCAACCATGACTTCTTGTCTTTTCCCACCATTTTCTGGAGAATTTTGGACATGGTGTTTTTGAAAGCCTCTATCCGTCTGTTGGCCACTGCATGGTAGTGAGGTGAGTGGTTAGCCTTGATACCATATTCATGGTATAGTTTCTCCAATTTAGCAGAGCAGAAGTTTCTTCTGTTGTCTGTCAGTATGGTATACGGGACACCAAATCTGGTGATGATATTAGTCTTCACAAAGCTGACAATATTTCTTTCTCTGACTTCCTTGAGGGGTACGACTTCTGCCCACTTTGAAATGAAGTCGGTTTCCGTGAGGATATACTTCATCTATTTGGACATGGCAAGAGGATATGGTCCCATGACGTCTATTCCCCATACTGAAAATGTCCATGAGTACTTGGCATGATGAAGTAACTCCGGGGGTTGGTGTATATAGTTGGCATGAATCTGGCATGAGTGGGATTTTGCGGTAAAAAGCTTGCAATCTCGTGCCACTATGGGCCAGTAGTACCCAAGCCTTAGAACATGATGGGAAAGCTTGGTCCTCAGTTGATGTGCTCCACATGCTCCGGGATGTACTTCAGTCATGATGGCAGCAATTTCCTCTCCGTCAATGCAACTGGGGAGCACTCCATCGAGGCCTCGTTTATAGAGGACCTCTTACTGCCTCACGCCACTATATAGGACAAAGATGATTTCTCTTCTCTGTATTTTCTCTCGTTCAGCCTTGTCTGATGGAAGTTCTCCCCATTGAAGGATGTTTGCAATGGGGGTCATCCAACCGGTGGCAGAAGCATATGGCTCAGGGACGTGACTGTCTTCATGGATTTCTTCCATCTTGGTCTGAACAAATAGAAATACCATTCAACGGTGAGAAATACTGATAACCGTTTCATCCTGGCCTGGGACACCTAGGGCCGTGTCCGCATTGGCTAATGCATAATCGTGGGCATTCTGAGACTGAGGAATATAGGTTAATGTTGGTTCTATAGAAAATTATTCCATTAATCCTCAGACATGGTCAAACAGGGGGATCAACTCCTCCTTTTTAATAGCTTAGTCACTATTTACTTTCTTGATGACCAGGTCTGAATCAACTTTTAACATAAGGTGATGTAATTGTGCTTGGATTGCGAGTTACAGGCCTGCAATGAGGGCTTGATATTCCGCTTCATTGTTCATACATCCTTCTGATAGGAGGAAGGAAAATGGCAACACTGCCTTCTCTAGGGACATGAGTATTATCCTCAAACCCACTTTGTTGAATATGGGATCCTCCATCCTCATCCTGGTCAGGCTTTGGGATGTGCCGTCGAAGTACATTTCCCATGATAGGAAATCCTCTTGAACCGAGAATATGTCTTCATTAGGTATCTCAGCATTCGGTGCAGTGGTCCTTGTCGAAGGGTGCTCTTCCATAAAGTCTGCTAATGCCTGAACCTTGATGGATTTCTGAGGCACAAAACAGATGTCAAACTACTGTAAGATGATCGTCCATCATGATAGGCGTCCCGTTAGCATCAGGCTGCTGAGGATGTACATGAGCGGGTCACTCCGTGAGATCAAATGGACTTTGTGATGCTATAGATAATGTTTCAGCTTTTGAACTGCGAATTCCAAGGCCAAACAGTTCTTCTCGATATTTTAGTATTGAGTCTTAGCATCAATCTTGATTCAACTGAGGTAATAGAGATTATTTTCACTACCGGAATCATTATTTTGTTCGACGAAGGCTCCTAGTGATCGCTCTAAGGCTGTCACATACAGGATGAGAGGTCTTCCATAAACCGAGGGCATGAGAACCAGTGGGCTTAAAAGGTACTTCTTCATGTTTTGGAACACCTCTTGGAAGTCATCCATCCATTGGTATGTGACCCCCTTCTTCCTTAACCTGGTGAAAGGAAAACATTTTCCTGTCAGGTTGGTTATGATCCACCTAATATAGGCTAGGTATCCTTTGAATCCCCTCAGCTCGGTGAGATTTTGGGGATGTGGCAGGCTAAGGATAGACTTTTTCATTTCAGGGTCGACTTCGATGCCACGATGGCATACGACGAAGACAAGGAATTTACATGAGGTAACCCCAAATGCGCATTTCAAGGGGTTCATCTTCAAGCTATGCTGTCGGAGCTTCTTGAAGATGGTCTTAAGTTTTGACAGGTGATCTGAGAATTGTCTATACTTGACCACGATGTCATCCATGTAACATTCAACGAATTTCCCTTGGAACGGTTCAAAAATATGATGCATGGCACACTGATATGTGGCACCAGCATTCTTGAGACAAAATGGCATGACCCGGTAACAAAATTTCCTTTGAGGGGCCCTAAATGAAGTGGCATCTTCATCTTATCAGGCCATCCTGATTTGGTTATATCCATAATATTCTTCCATGAAGGATAGAGCCTCAAACATGGCCGTTGAATCGATTAATAACTCGGTGATTGGAACTGGGAAGTCATCTTTTGGACAATGCCGATTGAGATCTCTGAAATCGATGCAGATGCAGATTTGTCAATTATTTTTCTTGAAAGGGACGATTTTGGCCAACCAAATGGGGTACTGGACCGCTCGAATGAAGCCTTCTTTAATGAGATTATTGACTTCGGCCTCTATTTTGGTGGCATGTGAGGGATGCTTCCTTCTGACGGCCTATTTATAGCCTCGGTGATCCTCTGGAAGACTAAGGTGGTGTGTTGCTACTTCAGGATTGAGTCCCGACATTTCTGTGTAATTCCAAGAGAAACCATCCCATGGATGCCTTAGGAAAGAGGTATATACCTCATGCTCCTCGGGGGACATGGATTCAATAATGAGAGTAGGAATTAGATCTTCCTCGGTATCTAGGTTTATTTCCATGAGTTCGTCCACAGTGGTGGAGATACCTTCCTCAAATGCAGGAGGCACATCCCTGAGATCTTCCCCCTCTTCTTCTCCCAAGTACTCATCTTCTTGATATGAAGAGGAGAGAGCTTCTGTTCTGAGCCTTCGAGGGTTTGAGGGAGAGGCATCATGGGCATCCCCGCTTGAGTATTCATCCTCAAATCGAGGGTTGGTGGACGTTCCCACTTTTTCGTGCTCAGCCATTATGGATTAAGTAATGAGGACATCTGAATACGTGTCCATACATGAACTCCTACTCTCAACACGGTTGTTGGGCAAGAAAACATCTCTTCCAAGATGCCTGAGGGGGTCATCATGAACCATTTACATGCCATTTGGAGTGGGTATCCATTCATCACCATTGACCAAAGTCTTATTTTTCTTTTGCTCATAGAACCCGACGTCAAGGAAATGTGACTCGGAGATCCCGAAAGGGGCCTGGTCGGCATGCAATGTTCGAATTTTTCCATTGATGCAGTACTTGATACACTGGTGATAGGATGAAGGAATGGCCATGTACTTATGGAGCCACAGCCTTCCCAGCAGGGCATTGAATGATGTGCTCTTCCGGAGCACCATGAATTCTGTGTAGGATACTAAGTCGCCAAAATGGGTCTTTATCTTTATTTGTCCCATTGGTTTCTGCTCACTATTGTCGTAACCCAACATAGTTATGGCCGAGGGAATTAGTTCATCCACACTATAGCCCAACTTACGGAGTGTCCGTAGGGGAAAGAGGTTAACTCCAGAGCCATTGTCTATAAAGACTTTCCAGATCTAAATACAATCAGTTTTCTAGAAACATATAGTGGTCTGATGTGTCCTTGCATGATTGAATCTTCATCCTGATTTGTGAAAGAAATCACCACACTACATTCAGACGGGTCAGTCGTTTTCGGGTAAATTTTGTCGGCAGATACCTCGTCTTGAAACTCCTATGGGCTGATCAAAGCTTCTATAAGTGCCTCCTTGAGGTCTGCTGACATACTTAGGGCATTGAGGATTGAAATCTTGGATGGCACCGATGCCAGATGCTTAAAGATATTGTATTTCTGATCCAGCGGCTGATGCTTCTCCTTTGGCGAGAGAGTTTTAGCGTGTGATTTAGGGGCTAGAGCATTTGAAGAGGAGGGTCTGGCCTCAGGGAGAGATATCAATGGCGCTACCATGTTTTGAGGACTTGTCCCGGACAGTTTGTTTGTACGCACTAGGAGGCCAGACAATTGCTCCTCCTATGGTGGGTATCGCAGTACAACAGGGTCAGAGTGGATGCTTGTGGAGGTGGAGGGGAATTCTTTCTCCTGCTGAGTCCATTGAAGGGTTCTCTCATGGGTTTCTGCGATACAAATGGTTTGGGCTAGGGTCCAACTGTAGGGTTAGTTTCGGCCGTAGTGGCGCCTCCCCAATTATCCCCTACCTCTATGATTCCTCCTCCTGGCTCCTAGTAAAGGGGACTTAGGTTCGTAACTATTCCCTTCCTCATGGAATGATTCTATAAGATGGATGACGTTAATAGAACCAATGATTGCCTATTCATCTTGTGACAGTTCAACCTTTTCGGTTGTTCCTGATGGTGCCATTTTGTGCATCGGTGCACGTGGTTCCAAATTTGATGGCATGAAATCTTCCAAGGTCAGATCTAACTTTGGCCCCGTCACGAATTGCTCCTCTCGTGATTGTTTCCCCCTTCTTCGATTACGCTAGGATGACCGGCTTGTGGATGTAACAGCCCAAGATTTTATAAAAAATATTATTTTTAATTTTATTAATGTCTTGTGTTGTACGCTACACCAAAAGGAGCTTGCAAAACACGCATCCTTGTCTTGCCTTGCATTACACGCAATCGCGACCTTCCTCAATAGCGTGTGTAATACACAATACCGAGTTTCACTAAACAACGATGTGCTATTATTAAAACTAGCCATTATAAATAGTAATAACCACTTTTTAAAATTCTTTAAATCTTATTTTTCAAAATGAACTTCATTCTTGGATTCGGAGTATCGAATTTAGCCTAAGGTGAAATTTTGGTACTTTTCGGATAACTTTCATATTCTGATGAATAGTGAAATTTACTAAATTATAATTAAAAACAACTTTTTTAATCGAAATAATTAAAAGTGATAAATTATTAATTTGAGTGGTTTTAAAGTATATTTAGAATATATTTTTACAATTTAATACAATATTGGTCATTGGTTGTAATTTCACATTTAAACCAGACATAATCAAGTGTCAATCTTTTGATATATATTGTTTCCTAAAAATACGCTATTTATTTTAACAGCAGGATTTAATTATAAAATTAATTATTGCAACTTCTATGTTATTAATTTGGTAAAATAGATTTCATTTTTGAATTCAGAATATGACATATAGCTTAGGATGAAATTTTGGCATTGTTCTGAAAAACATCAATTTTTGATGAATAGTGAAACTACTAAGTGGTAGGTTAAAAACTGAATTTTGCATAAAACTTAATTTTACCGCTTCTGTGAATGGAATTTCAAAAATCCGAGAGACACGGTTAATATCAAGGACTAAAATGTGGTTCAATGAGATGAAAATAATTTTTTGGTGAATAGTAACTTTTTACTATTTTTACCGCGGTTAATAGTAAATAGGGTAACTAAGGGTAAATATGATATTAATATTACCCTAAAACATGTCCTAATTCTATTGGACAAGTGTAATTCGACCAAAAACAAACTTAGGAATAACATATGACCATTTAGGCCCACTTGGATTAGATTAGGACATTTATTATTAATTTATTTAAAGAAGGGTTAAAATAGTTAAAATCAAAGTTTAATAATTAAATCATTTCTAATATGGGGTTATACATAAGATAAATTCGATTGTAAATATTCATTAGAAATATAAAAAGATTTACTACATGATGGTATTTTATTTGTAATTTTTAGACATAAAATAATTTAATTTATTTATGACACAATGATGATGCAGTAATTATCTTATTAATGAAATATTGACATAATTGATGTTATAAACACCAAAATAAATATAATTTGAGACTTTTTATGAATTACACTAATTTTCTAGGTTACTATTATATATTATTGTTGATTTAATCAACTTGGTTCGAACATATAATTCTGTTATGACTTTCACAAAAATCATATATCAAATAGTGTCAAAATTGACAAAAAATAGTTTTTAAATAAAATATTATATTATTAATTGTTATTTTATTCCTAAAAATCTAAGGTTCGGCCAAATGACTTAGATAAGGATATATATATTAATAATAAACAATTTGGGGTTCGTTTGGCATGTTATAGTAAGTGTATTAACCATATAGTGAAAGAAAACAAAAAGACACGGTAAAAGTTAAATTAATTAACTTAGAGTTAAATCTAATTGATAAGGTTAAAATAATACCCTAAACTTGTCTAAATCCTATTGGTTGATAGGATTTCGACCCATCCCCACTTTAGCTTCGAAATAATACCCTTTGGAACCATTATAAACCG
Source organism: Viscum album (assembly GCA_963277665.1). Lineage (NCBI taxonomy): Eukaryota > Viridiplantae > Streptophyta > Magnoliopsida > Santalales > Viscaceae > Viscum > Viscum album. The sequence goes on along the minus strand of CAUJRU010001452.1, from coordinate 107,474 downwards.
ATTTTGACTTTAATATAAAATAATATTTTGAGATATTCCTAAGGTGCCCCTCTCCTCCCCTATAAAAGGACACCTCCTCCCCCTCCTCCTCACACCAATTTGAGCACTCAAGCTCGGCCAACCCCTGCCAAAATCTCTTCTTCACTTCCCTAGCAACATCCTAGATGTTCTGGTCTTCCTCAAAGACCAATTCTAGTGCCCTAAGAGGAGGTCTCAAAGAGGCACTTCAAAGAAGAGGTAATTACCGTTACCAATTCTTTCATCTTTATTTCTTCTTCCACTTCTTCTTCTTAGGTTGTTTCATTATGAAGTAATAACATCAGTATCACTCATATACTGATATGTTATTATAAGTATGAAACAACCCTATTTCACCATCTATCCATCCTACGGGATAAGAAATCACCGCGCGTGCGTACGTACGGAATACCGTCTCCACGCCGTGGTGTAATCTATTTTCCACCACCACCTTACATGGATGGGTATAATGGTGTAAAGAATAACTATACATAGTTATTAAAACATCATATTGATTCTGATATATTGTATAATCCACTCCAAATTCAATTCAATATTTATAGAAATGATATCATCGCTCGTGCGTACGTACGGACTACCGTCTCCACGACGCGATGAGATTCATTCTCCATGTTAACCATTTAAGAATGATTATAATGTATATATAAGAAATAATAATGAAATATATGACATTATAAAGCTACTGGATTTATGTATATATATACATATGTATGTCATCTACTTACTTCCATTTCAAGACAATAAGGAAAGTAAAACAGCGCTCATGCGTACGTACGGACTACCGTCTCCATGAGCGGTGTTTTTTCATTTCATTTATCTATCTATTATATATATATATATACTGAATATATATGATATATAAATCATATTTTATATTCTGGATGTAAGTAAATCATGATATAAGTAATAATAATGTCAAGAACAACAAGTCAAAACACCTACGATAAATGAAACGATTTTACCCAAAACGCTTCTTTAACATAGAATTTACAAAAGAACGGGTAATATAAAGTCATAAGTGAACCATATATGATATCATAAAAATGAATATGATTCTGTAATAAGTCAATGACATTATTTAAATCATTATACAGGAGTTTCGGACACATACGAAGCAAATCGGACCTAAGGTAAGGGAAATATCACAATCTCATTTTTATCCGAGATTGTTTATTCGTAAGTATTTACTGGGGTGTATTTTATCATCCACATCCATGTTTTATCAATATGTAATATTATTTCCATCCACCTAAAATTGTTTAAATCCATTTTTACCCTTCGGTGAGTTTTTAGTAATACGTATGAAAGGAATCTTTTGTCGTTTTTCGTACGAGGTACTTTTTGAATTTTCCGACAAAAGTACGAAGAATGTTTTTTTAACTTATACGGCACGAACGGATTTCTACTGTTTTATAAAGCCTTATTTTAATGAAGCTTCCTCTAAAAGATTTCATGACTATTTTCAATAAAATCTATTTCTTTTAAAATTGCATGATGTTTTGTGAAAAGAAATTGATTTTGAAGAAGAAATGATATTTTCCTCAAGAATTCAATTCAAGTGATTTATCAAAATTATTTTCCATATAAGATAATAAAGGGTTCTGTTTCTATCCATATTTTTACATTGATTTGACTATGTTGTGATGGAATTATGTTTATGAATTCCTTTATCATATATGAATTGATTTATGATGTCATGATGTTTCAAGAATGCCATTTTTGTTACATGTGTTATGCGATGATGTATGTTTTATGATTATGTGGCACACATAAGAAAGGATTCATTATAAGATGGGTGGGACCTATATCTCCCTCCAATGCATTGGCTAATGATTTTATATCTCATGAGATAGACATGGCTGGAACGGAAGGTTATTTCGGTTCAGTGATACAGGACTGAAACGAGGAGTGAACTCGGTTCAGAAAGGGACTTTTTCCACTAAGATAGTCTTGGCAATGAGTCATGACTAACAAGAAATGATTTTCCATGATTATGTGTGCATTCCACAAAGTTCAAGTTTTAAGTTATGATTATTGGGATCTCATTTTCAATTCTATGATTTATCCCATGTTATGATATTATGATCTCTTTTGTAGGTTAAGATTTCCAAAAGCTATGTTCTTATGTATATGATGTGATTGATATTTATTTTGTTTACCCTTACTGAGTATTTGAGCTCACCCTTTTATGTTTTCTTTTCCCCAGGATATAAAGAAAGGTTTTTAGGTAAAAAAAAGGGGAAGATCTTTATGGGAGATATTGAAGATCTTTCACCACGATTAGAAGATTACGTTCCGAGTTTCCAAAGACACTAAACTATTACGGTCCTTCAGTGTGTTTTTGTTATGTACTAAGTATTCCGCAAATGTAATGTAATGTCAATGTACGTCAAGATACGGGTCTCTACAGTGGAGGGTTGTGAGGTCGAAACTGTTAGCTCTGTGGCTTCAAAGGATGTTGGTGGAAACGCCATAAGTTGTAGTTGAGCTTGGAGTATGCCCTAGACTCAGTTCATAGTCTTCCGAGTCATCCATTTTTTCGAATTTCTGCCCCTGCTTTCTGGTGACTTTCCTCCACCCCACTTCTTTGTCGGAGTCAGTGGTAGAGATACATGTCACATGTGGTGAGGGTGGTCCCAGCTCTACCTGTCCAGAGTCTACCATCCTCTGCAGGAGGTCTTTAAAGACGGAGCATTCTTGGATACTCTTCCCCAACATCTGATGGTACGAGCAATAATTTGGCCTCTCATCGTGGACGACCACTTCAGGTCTCCTTGGCATTGGGAGGAGGATGAAGTTGCAGTTCATGACGGTAATGAAGTAGCTATGGACTTGATCATATCAGAATGAGTATACATTTTGTCTTCGTTCCTAAAACTGGTTCCGCTTTGGTCCTCACTGATAGTCCCATTTAGGCGGAGGCGACCACTGATATGCAGGAGTCCATTGATGATTTGGTGAAGGCCTGAGCAATGGAGCGAGCATAGGGGCAGACTTGAATGTGAAATTGGATGATTCAGCTCTAGGGGCTCTTTTTGTAGAAGCATGCGAGGCTATTCGGGACTTTGAATTACTCAGCTGCAGGGAGTCCTCAACTCTCTTCGCAATGGACAGGAGATGTCGGAATCCAGTGCTACACTCCACTGGTATGAGCAGTGTTCACAACTCCTATTGAAGATTATCGATGCATATGTCTTGTATCTCATCATGGGGAATATTCCTGTTCAAAGAATAGGTCAGAACAGTCCATCTGGCGATGAAATCTGAGACCCTCTTGTTCTCTCTCTGCTTGCAGTTCATGAGATCACAGACAATTATTTTATGCAGCGTTGAGCTGAAGTGGGACTGGAACTACTACCGAAGGTCTTCCCAGCTCATTATTTACTGGGCTAGAAGACTCGTATACCAGACGAAGGTGGATCCTTGCAGGTTCTGTACAATCATCTGAGGTTCACTTCTTCTTGTTGTTCTAGAGTCCCCATCATAGGGTCGCAATAGGATGTGTTGTGAATCAAATGCTTCTCTGGATCGCTTGATCCATTGAAGATGGGGAATACAGGGCTGCCAAAATTAGGTGGAGGTGGTGTGTAGCTCACCTAATCCAGGTATGGTTTCCACTCTGGCGGTATCGGAGTTCGTCGACCTTCCATCACTAACAATCGAGGTGTTAGTGCCTCGATGGCATTGGTGAGACCCTGGTTTACATCCTGTTGGGCCCGGTCCTGGGCATGCATTGCGCAAGGAATTTCCGGAGGATCTGGATTGGCCAGCACCATGGGAGAGTATGCCGTTTGTGGCACCTTCGGAGGGTCCAGGCGTACTCACTCTAGTTGCTTCCTGAGTGGAGGGATGTCTTAGTATTCATCCGAATCTATATTTAGGTATATGGACAGGCCGGGTGCCTTATTGGAAGGGATCCCTGACCGTATATCATTTGCCCTAGAAAACCATAGTCTTTGAGGGGCACTTACTGGGAGTGCATGATGTGGCTCCTCCTGGGACACACATTTAATAAGGTGGTTCCTATGGAGTAGCTCGATGTTAAGTCGCCGCAATTCATTCATCTCCTCTTCTTTTCGAGCAAATCTCACTTCGAGCGTGAGTGGATCATTTTTGTCAAGAGAAGGAGTTGGGTTAAGGGTAACCATACCTTTATTCATATCCATGTTGGAAGCTCACTGGGTAGGCCACAGAGGGTTGGCTTGAAGGATGGCTATATTTAGGGCGGCCCTCTAGTTCCAAGTGGGCACACCTGGTTGTTCGTTGTGAGTCACAGCCTGACTGGAACTATCGTCTCTTGATCCATCCAGATTTTCATTTTCCCCGGTGTCACCCATGGGGTTATCCCCTGTGGAGTTGATGAACTCATACCGCGGGGTGGAGGGGATGTCATCTTCAAAATTGGAAGAGGATCTCCCACATCTTCTGCAGGCCTTCCCTTTTGTGTCCTGGGATTTCCCTCGGACTTCCTGCCGAAGGGTGATGCAGAGAGTTCTTTGATGTGACCTTATAGTGTGCCTTCCACTCGGAGGGGATGATGATTCAAATGATGGGATACGACGATAACCACCTCTTCTGACTGTCCTCCCAAGACAAGAGAATACTGATTCTCATAGGGGAGGTTGTTGTTGAGGGGGTAATAATGCGCCCAGCCCTGAGGGATGGGGTTGGATCAGTTCCTTGGACATTACGTCTCTTCCCAGTTTTATTTGTCTTACAGGGGAATTTTTTGTTTAAAATTCCCCAGCCCTACAGGCTGGGGTTGACCCTAGATTAGGGAAATCGCTGTGGATATCGCTACCTGCCTGATCTTGCATTCCCCCATTCGAGGGTGAACTGGGTTTGATGTTGAGTTCTTCTGTGAGCCTGTAATTTATGGGGAGGCAGGAAAAGATCATCGATTGTCCTCTCTTAGATTAGAGGCATGTTGTATGCTCTCGGTGGCCCGAATTAAGAGTTCTTGAATGGATTGTTCCCGTCGGGCCTGACGATTATGGGACTTACTCATAGCCTGACTCTATTGGGTGTGTTACCTTTCCTAAATAGGGAGACCACTCGATTTTCATTATGATGTGATGACGTTGCAAGACACCAGGCCAAATGTGTTCTTCTGGGCATGGAGCAGAGTGAAATGAAGATTTCTGTGTTCCCCCCATCAACTTATATGGTCTCCCATTGGAGCGTCACCGATGAGGCGGCGTAGTTGGGGTAGTGCTTGGAGGCAGGCTATCTCCATGTTTCCTTTATGCCTCTTGGGTCGCTGTTGTCATGCTGAAGGAAGAGCTTATAGGTCGATGTGACATAGGAGGTCTCCAATCATCTTAACGTGGTCCAGATACCCGTCGTAGGGCAGTAAGCTTGATTTTAGTCGGCGGAGGGTTGTCTATATATAATGGGGGATGTCGTACATGCATTCTTCTCAAAACTCTCAGAGTATTTCAAATTTAGAGGTGGTCGTAGGCCAAAACATAATTGGTATATAATCCCTAGCCATTCATTTCCTCAGGCGCAGCATATCGTCATACTCCTCCGCTAGTTACTCCTCTACCGGGTCGGCCCAACTGAGACGCTAGCTGCCAATGTGGTCAGAGGCACTGGGACTGGTAGGTGCTGACTCATTATTTCCGTGATTCCAAGGTGGTTCATAGGATGAACGCGGCCCTGGACCATCTCTTGATTGAAGAAGGATGTCATCAATGACTAACTCGTAATCTGACATGCCTAATCACATCCTTCTGAGTGCCTCGGCATATGAGGGCCTTTCGGTGCTTGATTCGGCAGAAGGAGGACCTTCATATCTATATAATATGTCATCGTGGGTAGGACCTCTTCAATGGCAGCCGTAATGGCGAGGACTACCAGTACTTATTGATGCTTCAACGCATAGAGGACTTATTCAGTGCACACCCTGGGGAGGACCTCCAAGGCGTGTCGTAGAAAGGGGAGGACCTTCTGGATGCGTAGCGTTGTTATGGGGAGTACCATTGCAACAACTTCCATCATGGTGGGGATGACCATCATGGATTGGCGTTCGATGTGCATCCTGGGGAGGTCCTTCAGGACACACGGTGACCAGGGGAGGACCTTGTTGTTGCTTGGGGCCATTGCGGGGAGGACCTTCACAATGGCAGTCGTGGTGGTGAGGACTACCATTACTTCTGCCGAAGGGAGAATATCTATGTGATACGTCCCGGGGAGGGCCTCCAGAATGTACCTCAATGAGGGGAGGGCCTTCTCATTTCTTAAAATCTCTAGAGGGATGACCTCCATTATCAGGGTTGTGAGGACTATCGTTGTGATCTGATGCCTGGCTGCGTGGAGTTCCGTTGAAGCGTAATGCCTGGGGATGACCATCAGAGCAGGCCATGATAAGGGGAGGGCCTTTTTGTTGTGATTAGACATCACTGCGGGGAGGGCCTCCATGGTTGCGACTATGATAGCAATGACTACTGTCATAATCTGTGGTCCCACTACATGGAGAGTGATTGTAGTGTATACCATGGGGAGGAACTTCAGGGTGGACCGTATCATGTGGAGGACCTTCTTGCTACTTGATCTTCTGGTCACATGGTGGGTTTCCGTGACTCGCCTAAAAAGAGGAGCTCTCATGATAAATCATTATATGCCTGCGAGGAAAGCTCCCACGGGTGATCTCAAGAGGACCTTCAGAGCTGCTGGTAGCGACATTGAGGGGATGAACTTCACAACTGCTACTTCCACTCCCATAATATGGTATTGTAGTGGCAGGGTTTTGAGCCTTGGATTTATGCTTAGCGGTGTTGGGAACCCCAAATTACAGCAGAGCAGAGTCATGAACTCCCTCATTATTTTCCGGCTCCCTTCGGCGCATTCGGGGCGCTCTTTTGCGGGCAGCGGGGACCGTATGATTATGACAACGGCCTTCACCTCCTTTGGGTCCCTGTATAATTGGGTCCTGTGATGCTTTCGGGATACACCGTCGAACAACTTGACATTTAGCAGGGATTTATGCCTGCTCTGGAGCATCCACCGTGATGGATGGGTGTCCCCCAGTTGGAATGAGTGAAGCTGCTCGATCCAGTTGCCCTTGCATCGCGGAATAAGGCTGGCGATCCTCCTGGGCAGATGTAGGGATGCAGATCTGCTCTGAGGCGGCTATCTCATCTCTTAGATGATTCACCTCAATTGGGGATATGGGATCATGGGCTCGAGTCCTTGCTGTTTCCGATGATGAAATTACATTCTGGAATGTCTGCAAGATATGATCTGGGATCGATATCTGCTCCTCCATCATTGTTAGGATATTTAGAGAGACATCTTTGGCTGGAACAAGTATGAAGGCCCATTCCATTATCAGAGTAGGAATATCATTCTCTGGTCCTCCGGTGGTCAGTGGGTACTAAAAAGTCTCCTTTGTCGGGGTAGGCGAACAAATCTTCCCCTGTACCAGGATACGCCGGTTTATCTCCCCGTTCACCGCCACATTTGGGTGGCAGACATTTCTTGCATCAGCAGGGGGCTGGCCCTGTATATATTGGTTTCCCAACATAACATGTTGGTGTCCTTTTTTGGTGGGGAGACATGCCCGCCTTTGAGTTGCCGCCACATCTGGGTGGCAGGCTTTGTTGATCGCCACCACATCAGGATGGCGGGCGTCAGAAGAAATAGCTAGGAGCTTGTCCTGTAAGTGTCGGGGCTCCACCACGTCAGGTTGGTTGGATTCATGACCCTGGGTAGGGAAAGGTTCCATCCTGGTAAGTGTTGTCCTGTGTGAGTGATGAGCTTGATGGAGCTCTGCGGGGATGCGTGCCAGCTCATATGATTCTGCCATGTCTAAATGGTTGGCTCATGAGGAGTGAAAAGGTATAGGTGCCTGTTTGTGGTACATCTCCGTGGCTGGGTAGCGGAGCTCCTCCTAAGGGACCAAGGTGATGACCGGTCCTCGATTGTACATCCGCTGCCCTCGTCAGGCGGTCCGATGGGCTAGATTTTAGGAAGCATGGGCTTGAATCCTCCAAGAGACATTCTGCATGGCATGAGGATGTTGGGTCGCGGCATGATTGCAATGACGTCTGTCGGTGGGGGCCTTGGAGTAGAACCCATGTTCGGTGGGGATGATGTCCTCAATGTCGACCTTATCTGAATCCCTAAGATAAGGGAGGTACTCATTGTCCTGTTCCGGGGATAGACTCCCGAAACGGTTGGAGATAGAAACAGGGGCTATCTGGATCAGCCATTTTGGCTGCTGCTGGGTAGGCGACCGATAAGTTCTGGCAGATCAGAGGGCGTGCATGGCTGCCTCCACTGTTGGGGGAGTATCCTTTACTTGGTACTCTCAGATCAGTGTGTCTGAGACCCAGCGCTGAAGACGCTGGGTGGGTGAAGGGGTCCTCTATAGGTGAGTATGTCTGGTCCATGCGTTTTTGTAAGCGCACACTTGTGAGTTCCTTTGTGATGCCATTGGATCGAAGAGTGTTCTAATGATAGTACCTGCAAAACATTTCAGCAAATACAAGCAGAAAACATGTCAAAGCAGCATCCCATGATCCCATTTGTAATTAATGACCTCTCATAGCCCTCCATGTGAGTAAAAGGGAGAACATGGTAAGATTAAGTTGAATACATCATGCCTGGTTAAAGATTCATGTCGGGTTCAACATTTTTTGTTTCGATTGGTTGTTGGCCTCAAAACGCCCAAAAACTCCATATACAATGATTTATGGAACTGCTTTCCAAAGGGAGGCATTCACCGGATGGTCTGACCAGTGACTCTTAAGAACTCACATTGGTCGAGAGGATAAGAATTCGAGCTCATCGCACCCTTTTTGGGGGGATATTATTGCCTATTCTGGGACTCTCTTATATATTTAAGACGTATCCATATGTTCGCAAATATTTGGTTTATACCCAAACATAATATCCATGGATTTAACCTTGGTGGGGAATGGTCAGCTAAACACAGGGGTTCAGAATCATTTATCCCCAAGGATAACCATCCCTCGTTGGATTAATGACCCTGAAGATTCAGAACTCGTTTGAGGCGACACTAGGAGTGGCGCGGTGAATAGATGTAAAGATAATTGGATCGACCAGTTGTTGGGCTTGAACCTTAGGGAGGCTTCCTACGTACCCTGATTAGGAGGCAAGGATCAAAGTCCACATAGTTTTCATTTTCTTGAGACTTACACTAGGAGGCAACCGGGAATGATGGATTGGGGCTTACAGTCTGAGGAGGCCCAGTGCGATGGATTGGGGATTACACTCTGATGAGGTCTAGGGCGATGGATTGGATCTTACCCTCTGAGGAGGCCCATAAGAGGATGTCATAGTCGAGGATTACTCTAATCCCACATGAGTCATGCTCTGTGTGAGAAACAAGAGGCAGCAGGGACCAAGGTATCACATCGTGAGAGGTGCATCTGTGAGAAATAGAGTGAGGATTACGCATGAGGGTGGACCATATGGTCGGGGCTTACTCTTAGGTGGATTCCCAGGTTGATGGATTTGGGATTACACTCTGAGGTGGCCGAGGGCGATGGATTGGGGCTTACACTCTGAGGAGGACCATAAGATGATGTCATGGTCTTTGATTACTCTAAGCCCACGCGAGTCATGATCGGTGTGAGAAATAAGAGGCAGAAGGGACCAGATGATCACGTCATGAGAGGTCCGTCCGTGAGAACTAGAGTGGGGCTTACGCATGAGGGAGGACCATATGGTTGGGGCTTACTCATAGGTGGATGCCCAGGGTGATGGATTGGGGCTTACACTCTGATGAGGCCCAGGGCGACAAAGCGCAGAGGGAGAGGGAAAGGGGGTGCTCCTGTGCCCGTCTCCTCTCTTGCACCGTGCAGGGGCTTCCTTCTGATGGGTATTTTACTACCCCCAAGGATCCCGTAACAATTGGATGGGAAGAAAGGGGATTCACGAGCTTAGACTCCACATTACCGTGGGAATGTAAACCCAGGAATGTTTTAGGAATCTGCTCAAGGGTCGGGAAAACCCCTTAGACTCTACTTACCGTGGGTATTTGAACTCAAAATGGCACGCTGATGCGCCCTAAAGTTACACCACGTAGATCCGGTGGCTCTGGTGAAGGCCTCGGATTGGGGCTGATGAATAGACCGATGAGGGGGTCATGGGGGATCAGGCCAGATTTGAAGGATCTTATCTGGCTTGGGGAATGGGAACATCGATGGCTCTGATGGGACACACGTATTAAGGAGTGGTGGTGCCCTTCGTGTAGGAAGGTGCTACGCAGGTGGAGAAGCCGTCCGCAAACCAGGGTGGTCCGCGGACTGAGGGGCATCCTGCAAACCAGGGTGGTTCACGGTCTAGTGAGAATCCTGCGAACTAGGGTGGTTCACGACTTCGGGTTCAGCCCGTGTACCAGGGGGTACACAGAGGGTTCCACGCGAGCAGCAGCGGCCAAGGGCAGTGCCGATCCGAGGTTCGTCGGTTGAGGGTTTGCCCACGTAAGAGAGTTCAACGCGGTGCGACAGATTGAAAAAGAAGCATAAACACCCTGGTCCACGGGGAGTGCATCCGCAGAAGGGCTATGGTTCACGGTCTTCTCTTTCTATGTTATTTTAAGATCATGTTTCACCAATTTATTATGCATTTTCGGTTACTTGTGAGTTTGTTCCAAGGTTTATACCTACTCTGGTTCGCGAACTAGAACTTCTCTGTTTGAGAAATCCTAAGCCTTCCTTTGAAATCCTCCCACCCGAGTATGATCGCTCTTCTCTTCCTCTGCCTTCGAATCGTCTGAATCCGAATCTCTGAATCCCTCCTCCTTTCCCCCTCGGTCTCCTTTTATTGAGTGGGGGAGGAGCTGTATATGTGGTCACGTGGCACCTTTTGTGGAGGTCCATAACCAAATAACTGGTTTACAGCTGAATTGGTCAATCCGTAATTCAAGTTGGGCATTGAAACCTCCCCCCCCCCACGAACCGAAATCAGGGAGTGCTTCCCGGCCACAGAGGGTTCTGCGTTCATTCCGCAAACAACAGCTGATGCGGCTTGAACCGGTCGACGTGGTACGTGGTTGGGGTGGTTCATGACGGTGAAGCGGATCGACACCGATCCTGCCTCGCGAACGCAGAGGATCTTCGCCTCCATTTCACGAAGGACGACGATTCGCAGAGGGGGTGCTTCGTGGGGCCTGGCCACGTTGCATGTTCATGGGACCAGTCTGTGGACCGGTCCTGCATGTGTCCCTTCTTTGAATTTTCTCTATTCTTTTTTCCAATTCTTTGGGAGATTTGGGTAGAATATACTTTTGGGATTTTTCAGGACCCAACAGTCACCAAATACGCCTCTTCAATTACCAATTCACCCTCTAGTTTCTACTCAAATTCCAACTATACCCATCACAACTCGTCTACGAGCTCCTCCTGACCACAATCCGTCTTCCCGCATAGGGTTTCCTTCATCCATAATCTGCCTCCCACGATTATCCATCGACCTAAAGCATCTTCCTCACACAATAATCTCATTCTAGAGCCATTTCATCCCATGCTAAGCTATCATCTTCATACATCATCAATCTCAAAATACAGCAGTTCTATCATAGGCTTAGCCATCATCTTCCTCCCACATCAATTTCAATCTATAGCCGTTTCGTCCCATACTTTTCCATCATCTTACTCCGAAATTAATATCAATCTACAACAGTTTTAGCGGACGCTTAGGTATAAATTCTATCTGAAAATCGTCCAAATATTTCTTCACCATCGACCGCTGTGGCGGATAACCTGCAAATGATTCACGATGCTCTTCAAATTCACTGAATCCTTTGTTTTCCTTGGAAAATCAATCTTCTTCTTCATTCGTATATCTCACTAATGTTTGGACATTGAACCCTGATGAAAATTCAACCATTTCTGGACGTCTCCTGTAACAAGTATTTTTTCATTCCTAACGAATCTGTTAGATTATGCTCCGATTTTATGCTTTTTATTTAACCATATTGATATAATGCTTTCAAAATTTAATGCAATATTACAGATTTCAAAGATCGGTTTTTTGGCCCCAATATGTTACTAACATATCTCTATCAGTATTCCGAGACAATAATGTTCATGATCTGGACCAAACGTGTTCTATCCTCATTTCTTGAAGCTTTGGCACCATAAGTACAACCCATTTCATTGCTCATCGTTCATTTTATCCCATTATTTCATGTAGCTGAATCATGTCATTTTCAGATTTTCCTCCAAAGGTTCATCACATCATACATTAATGTATATTTTTAGGTTAGTCATCATCCATTTTATACCATTTTTTCATCAAATTGAATCTTTTCATTCTTAATTTTACTTGAATGGTTCAAGAGATCTTACATTAATGTCATTAAGACTTGTAAATAATTCTTTTTTTGAAGGTAATATCATTAATCAATTTTCTTAATCCTGTTATTATATTACAATTTTCAATTTTTAACATATTTTTTATATTATTTTCCAGTATTTTTTCATTATTAACATTAATGTATATTGACAAGGTATTATTTTAGTATGATTATGTTGTGATTTAGCGAGTTTTGTCTCCATTATGGGATATTCGTCTCATTATGTTTTAATTACACACTTCATCTTCTAAGATGAATATTGATTATTTTATTTATATATTGCAGGTGACCCACTCTACACATGAAGAGATCAAGGCAATCCTCCACTAATAAGTTCTAGATCTCTACAACACATATATTTTCATAAAATTGTGGAATTAACCTCCCTAACAGGCATAATTTTTCATTTTCATGTACACACAATATAAATTCTGGATATTGGTCGTAAAATCAAGGAGTTAGCCTCCCTTTCGTCCAAAATATTAATGCAGGTGATATGTTTTCACTATTGACTCCACTATATATTGATTTTTGTGGACTAAAAACATATGAAACAGATGATTATAATGGTTTTATATTAAAGTTTCATTTTATAAAATATTTTTCATAATATTTTCAGGTATTTTTCGATAATTTTGGCATGCCTCATAATTAGTTTGTTTGATATTATTATCTCAGGCCATCATGATTTGAATGAATGTTTTATTTATATAGGATTGAGATTAATTTTTCAGGATATTATGTCTATGAATTAGTTGAACCTATTGTTGGTGGGTATGTGTTTTATATATCTAATTATCAATACATCCCTTAGAATGAGTTATTACTGTTACTGCTCACTACCATGCATCATTTTCTATTTGGAGGTACACACTCTGTGAATGCAGGTTATTGGTCGTAAAATCATGGAGTTAACCACTCTTTCATCTAGCATATTAGTGCACGTAATCTATCTTCACTATTCACTCCTCTGTATATTTATTATTGTGAACTAAAAACATATAAAACAGATGGTTATAATGCATTAATAGGATTATGTTTTTACTAATGACATCAATGTATATTGAAACTTGTATTTTAGTATTATTATGTTGTGATTCTGTGAGTTTTGTCTCCATTATGGGATATTCATCTCATAATGTTATAATTACGCACTTCATCTTTTAAGATGAATATTGATTATTTTTATTTATATATTGTAGGTGACTCAACCTACACATGAAGTGATCATGGAAATCATGCACTAATAAGTTCCAGATCTCTACAACAGATATATTTTCCTAAAATTGTGGAATTATCCTTCCTACCATGCATCATTTTTTTATTCGCATTTACACTATATGAATGTAGGTTATTAGTCATAAAATCAAGGAGTTAACCTCCCTTTCATCCAACATATGAATGCAGGTGATATGTTTTAACTATTGACCCCACTTTTTATTGATTTTGTGGACTAAAAACATATGAAAAAGAATATTATAATGCTTTTATACATTTATGTTTTCACTATTGACTCCAATGTATATTGGCAATGTAGTATTTTAGTATGATTATATTGTGATTCAGCATGTTTTTTCTTCTTTATGGGATATCCATCTCATATGACAAGTCAATGGATCTGTAGAATGATGCAAAGTTGTAGATTTGTGGGTCATGTTTAAGAGTTTCTATACATACTTTGATAGTTCTCATCCCAGCATAACGATGAACCTAAATAATGATGAATTTGAATGGGCTAATGGAATGAATGCCTTCAATTTAAAAGCATGGAGAAGAAACTTAAGAGATTTATTTTCATTATTCACTCCACACTATATTTATTTTTGTGAACTAAAAACATATGAAACAGATGATTATAATGCTTTAATATACATATTTATTCGTTGTTGTCTTCAATGTATATTGAAAGTAGTATTTTAGTATGATTATGTTGTAATTCTATGAGTTTTGTCTCCATTATGGGATATTCATCTCATAATGTTTTAATTACACACTTCATCTTTTAAAATGAATATTGATTTTTTTTATTTATATATTGCATGTGACTCAACCTACACATGAAGAGGTCAAGGGAATCCTACACTAATAAGTTCCAGATATATAAAACAGATATATTTTCCTAAAATTGTGTAATTACCCTCCCTACCTTGCATTATTTTTCATTTTCATTTACACTATATGAATACAGGTTATTTGTCATAAAATCATGGAGTTAACCTCACTTTAATCCAACATATGAATGCTGGTGATATGTTTTAACAATTGACCCCATTTTTTATCAATTTTTTGGACTAAAAACATATGAAATAGATGATTATAATGCCTTTATACATTTATGTATTCATTATTGACTCCAATTTATATTGACAAGGTAGTATTTTAGTATGATTGTGTTGTGATTCATAATGTTTTGTGTCCTTTATGGGATATCCATCTCATATGAAAAGTCAATGGATTTGTATAATGATTCAAAGTTGTAGATTTTTGGGTCATATCTAACAGTTTCTATACATACATTGATTGTTCTCATCCCAGTATAGTGATGAACCTAAATAATGATAATTTTTCATGGGCTGAGGGAATGAATACCTTCAACTTAAAAGCATGGAAGAGAATCTTATGAGATGTGTATCATTTCGGTCTCAGCGAGGATTGATGCAGTTATTTTTTTCCCAGTGAGGATTGATGCAGTGTTTTCCAATTTCTCATACTTAGTGTTTTAATAGATTTTTTATAAATGTTTATTGATTTCATATTAAAGTGTTTCCTATTATTCATACACATTATGTATTTTTTTTAATATTACTTTAACTGCTGGTAAACATATTGCATGATTGTATCTGCGCTCAGGTCAAGGCTTATTAGCTCTTATTCCACCACTATGAGTCTTCATCACTAAAAAAACTAGGTAAAACAATACCTTTTATTTCATGATTTTTTTTCATATTGGTCATCAAGAATTTAACCTCAAAATGTTAATAGTCACATCAACTAAATCTAACATGACATTATTTAGAAAAGTGTATCATTTTTTATGGTAATGGATCATGTATTTGAATTTAGTACTAGATCAGGTATTGTATTTCAGTGTTGCATTATTTTTTAGAGTAGTGGAATATGTTTTTTCTTTGACCGATGGGTCATGCATTTTTTTACTTCTCTACATGTGATTCCTATGTATTCAATTTCCAATAACGTGAATTTGGTAGAGAAAGGAATGCTGAAATCTGATGAAAGGTATATATAAAATGTGGAAATGATAACTTCATTATTCAAATGTGCCATGTACAAAAACAGTTTTAATTTTCTTGATCATACCCGATCTTTTTGTTTCTTCTTTGAACTTCTGTTGGTAATGATTTTACTATCATCCAACATCCAGAAGTGTTGGTCCACTGTAGTAAAGAAGAAATACTCTACTGGAAGTTGATAACAAACCTGAAATGATTAAAGGGGTCTCACTCCAAATGGAACTCCATATTCTCTTAAAAACATTAGTTTCTTTAATAGTTTTCACCCATTTTTTGGTAATGTAACAATTTTTTTTGTTTCCTTTTTTTTCAGAAAAAGATTTATTCTGTTTGTTTGGAATTTTCGAACTACATTTTTCATTGTTTTTGTTAATATTTCTTATTTTAAATGTATGATACTTTATTTTTTTATTTGTCTATATTGATAGAAATTTTCATTTATTTCCAATTATAATTTATTCTTACTTCTATTGTGATGTACTCTGAGAAAATTTTGCAACTATTCTAGAAGGAATAGGTGTGAAAGTGGCCATGAGGAGTCATTTTCACATTTCTGTGTTGAATTATAAATATCAAAGGGGATTTGGAATGGATTTGGTGGGTTCATAGGTCTCCCATATTAGAAGTGGTGTGAGCCCTAGTTTTTGAACCATTGCTTTTAAGGGTCCAATAGTAACAAAATTGATAGGTATATGAGAGGGTTTAATTTAATGGTTGGTTGTTGGTGTATTTGTATGGAAATGTAGAATGCTCTCTTAAATGGTATGTGAGTGCATTCATCTTTATGTAGCATGACATCTCACTAAAATATTCTCTTAATTGTGTAATGTTATATTCTGAATAATAAATTTCCCATCAAAAGATAATCATATTGATGGAGTGATTTTCATATTGTAGGTTTAGTTGACATTCTTTGGAAGAATAGTTGAGCATTGAACATCTACATCAATTCATTTAGGATGTTTAAAACCTTTATATTTTATCCAACGTGCTATATTTGATATCAACTCTAGAATCCATACTCATTCTTTTTCCTCTTTTCATACATATCCTTTCCCTTTTCATCTGCCTTCCTATGATTCTCTTTTTTATTATTCTACATAAGTTCTCTTTATATGCAATTATATTTTTATAAAAATTTTCTGGACTTCACAAATCCCAATTAATCTTAGATAATGAATACATTGATTGTATCAGAAAAATATATCTACTCCATCCTACTCATCCTTCCCTATGCAAATGGTATACTGAAATGTGGAAATTCCACATTTGATGGAATGTGTAGATTTAAGAAATTTTTATTTTTTGCTGGTTTATATATTTTATTATTTCTGTATATAGGGGGTTTGCTAGAACAAAAAAATTTACATCAAGGGATAATTCATATACCCCTTGTCCCATAATCACCCCTTTCCTATCAAGGTATCTTTAATTTTCACCACATATTAAAACATTGGAGATAGTATTAACAGATCTCATGAGGTTCCTAGAAAATCTACAATAGATGGAACATATTTAGTTGCTAGAAAGAATGAAAATATATCTATTGATGAATTTTAAAAAGATAATAAAGATTTAAAAATGAAGAAGGAATTGACTGAGAAGATGAAGAAAATTGCAGTGGTGTGTTTTCCCTTTTTAATCTTTATGTGATCTTTGAGTGCGACATCTAATTCATTATTTTTATATGTATTTTATTTACTATGTTTGGTGGTAAAATGATTTCTACTATTTTTTTTATGATATTTCACTCTCTTGGGTTGCTATATTTCTTGTACTCAGTTATATTTTTTTTAAACATTCGGAAAATTATTATCATTTACCTCCTTGTAGTGTAAGGGGTTAGGCTTAAACCGAGAATCAGATGGAAACCAGTAGGTTGGAAGTAAAACACCATATTCTTCTAGAACATTACATCCTCATGTGTTTTCAGTTACATCTACTATACAATTTCATTGTGGGTAAATGGAAAGTACTTCAACTACATATATTGTTACCATGTGAACTCCTAAATGTAGCGTAGATTCTTTTCCAAATCTTGAAAACATGCACACTGTTGAAGGTATAAAACATGCTCATAAAAATTTTCAAACACAATTTTATAATGAGTATCCTACTAATGCATCTGATCATTATCAAAATATAGATTCTATATGGATTCATAAAACATGATTTCCACTTCAGTATTAATTTATGGTTTTACTAATTTCATTTCATCTTTAGGGTCATGTTTCGTAGGTTCCTTTCACAGGGTCATTTAGGATGTTTAAAACTTTCCATTTTAACCAACACACTATCTTTTATATTTATTATTTTAGTATAGTAGGGTTAATGTAGATCCTTTTAATTTATTTTCCTTTTGTAATGATTACGATTCCTTATAATTGGATTCCATTTTGTAAGACCAGATTGACTGAACATACCAAATTATTTATGACATTCATCCTTAGATCTCCACACCATCCTCCAGAGTCCCAGCCACATTAGAGCTCGATAAGTCTAGTAATTTCATTTCTATATCTATTGTTCTATTTCAAATCATATAAAAACTGGCACGATCACTTGTGAGTGTGTGCTTCTTTTTCCTTTTTCTACTATTGTGGATTGATTTGGGGTTGGGGTTCATAGCGTAGGAAGGAAATTAATAATAGTTCATGTTTGGTTTTTATAGTTATAGGGTTTTCTATATCTCTTCATCTTTGTATAAGAATGAACGTTCTAGCATTGATTAATAGAGTTGATTTCAATAAAGTCAATTTTAATTCATGGTTTCTTTCATGTATTCAATGTGATGGGGTTTACTCTAACTATATTTTAGAGATATACTCAGCATTATTGAACAAATATGCATATAGAGATTTCATGATAAGTGTATCATTTTATTATCTTAGTTATTATTTTATTATAATTTTACTATGAAACTCTTGCGATATGTGTATTTGAAAACATTATCATGTACTATGCAGAGATTTTTAATATGACCATGGGATGGTTTTTTAGATCATCAATACATGTATTTTATTCTCAATGGAAGACCCTAAAAATTCAAGGCACACACTTTATTTAGAAACTGCTACATTCTTATGCATTTAATGTAATTAATTCATTTATTTCATTTAAGTGCCACTTTGTAACAGTATTCTACATTTTTATACATCTCACAGTAACAACAATTCATTGAATACTATATGACCTATCATTTGATCTAATTGCAATGTATGTCTGTCATCTATATTATAGTATAGTGCAGTAACTAATTAATTGCAGTAGTATTGATAAAATTATATTAGTATTTCCCATTCAATTAGCTCTTCGATATATAAATAGAAGTGACATATGCCTACAATATGGACTGTACTTGCTATCATCTTATATTACTACAAAATATTTCACTACTATGATAATCATTTTATTACAATAAAACAAGGCCCCATGATTTTTTTTCACATAATAATACTAAATTCTATGAAATTTGTTCTCTTTAATTGTTATATTGGATTTTTGTATTTAAATATTCATTACTAATTACTAATCTATATAATTAAATTTTCATCTGCAGACTTCATATTCTGGAAAATGAACCTGAAAATATGTTGCAATAATCCTGGAACACGTCTCAAAAATCAATTAGCTGCAAGACATCTAAAATACAAGATGTTCATAGACTATTGTGTAATTATATATTGGGTTATAACATTTTTTACTCAAATTAATCCTCTTCCCAAAATAGATGAGAAAAATAACTTGAATGCATTTTGAAATGATTTCCAAATTCCCTTCTAAAAACATGAACTACTTTTCCTAGATATCGTTAATTTTTATTTTTTTGTTACTACATTATCACCTCTTATAATCCATTTATATATACCAATACTATCTTATTACAATTTAATAAAAATTTCTATTAATAGGTAACTTTTATAAAGTGTTCTATTTTAAAATAAAAATCATTTATTTAATATATCCTGCGTACAAACGTGTGAGGACTAGTTATGTATATGTTTTTTCTATAATAATATGTTATATGATAGTATAATGAGGATACTCAGTGTAGATAATGGGTGAGTATGTTTATATATTTGATACAAACTCCACTGTTTCATTGTGGTATTTATATCTTGTTTTTTGGCTAATTTTTTCCATTTTGTAGTTTGGATACCATTAATTATAATATTAAGTGGGATATTGGAATTTAATGAATGAGTAATTTTGACAAAATTATTTTACATCTATATTTTATATGGATTATGTGGATATTTGTGTGTGTGTTTGAGCATTTACATTGTTCTAAGGCCTTCCATTTGTGTGTATGACTATACAATACAAGCCTATATGAACCTACCTATTAGAGGATGAATTGTTTTTTATACCTAGTATATTAAAATAAATTATTTAACTAGTTTTTGGTTTATCACAGAGTGGCATAAAATGGAAGGTTTTATTTTTTATGGTGTTTGGATATAAAATTTCATAGATAATTAGTTTGATATTTTAGTGAAAAATTGTTAAATTCGTATCAAGTTTAGATGTCAGGTAGAAGAACACAGTGATGATAGAGTCATAGAAAAATACATTCATCTTGTCTTATACATGAATTATTTAGAATGAAATTTTCACTTAATTTCCATTATTGATTTTTTGGGGTTTTCCTATGAATTTTTGTGGAAAATGGTGGGTTTTGAAAATTGGGGCCAAACCATGAGCCCATTATCAGATTTAAAAACCAATTCTGTTTCTTTTTTAAATCCATAATATTCAATAAATTTCATCCATTACAATTCATAAATTTCCTCATCTTACATATTAACTTCTCCATGTTAATTTGGAGCCTTTTGAAATCCATAATCATGGTGTATTTTGGGTTTTATTTAAGATGTTGGGCCTACCCATAAGGCTATTTTCTGGTTTAAATATTATTTTAATTCATTTATATGTCCTTAACTTTTTTGTTCATTCTACCTCCCAATCAAATACAATATCCCTAGGATCACCACCATTATTGGTTTTTCAATTTCAGAACTCATTTGAACTGAGAATTAGGGAGACCGTTCATAATCATTCTCAAATCGACCAGATTTGAAGAGGTAAACTGAATATTTCATAAAATCTTAAATTTTAATTATTTTTCCCCAATTTCAGTCCCCACAAGACCTAATATTACTCTTTCATGCGTCTATACTAGTTTTGGTTACTTGGAGATTCATATTATTGAGTATCTAGGGCGATCTCTTCAAGATTTATACAAGTAAATATTTTTTCTATTTGATTTATTCTCATTCCTTAGGGATTCCTTCACCCATTCTTGAGTTCAAAAATTCCCAGAAGTTAGGTTTCGTGTCTATGGTCTATCTTAGTGTAATGTGGATGAAATATTGTGGTTTTAGGTTTCTTTTCACTTCCGTGAGGTGTGGTGGTGGTGCATTTGATGTTTCGCATGTAAACCTGAGGGTTTCGACACTTTCAGTAGGTGATTCCATGTTTGATCGTTTATAGATAAGTTATTTTTTTCATTAATAACATTGGATGTTCCTCATATGTTGTGTGTTGTGTGAAAACTGTTTATGATGGATTTGGTCAAGAATTTAATTTTATAAGTTCATTTTAGATTGAAATTGGGTTTTTTTTCATCTTTAACACTTTGGTGTTGTTTGGGTTTGTTTTATAACATATGAAATTGGTGTTAGAAATCTTTCTAGGCTTCCAATTCTTCTTTGTTAGGGTCTTGGTGTGCTTTAGGTTTTAAAATAGTGTCTTTTAATTGGTTTTCTGCAAGAAACAATGTAATGCCTCTTGAAATCATTTTATGAAAATTCATGTTTTCATGTGCATCTTTTGTGGTATTCTATGAGATGATTTTATAATACTTGAGAGTAGATTGACAAATATTTATAGTTCGTAAAATTCTGATTTGTGTAGTTATTGGTGAGAATTTCTTCATTGAAAGAGGACTTGGAATTGGGTTTTGTTGAAAAAACATAGTTATACCCCTTTAGGATGGTTATATGAAAATTGTAAAAGATTTAATGAGTTACACAATGTGTGTAATGGTTGATTATGTAATATTTTTTTGTTAGTATGTTATTAAAATGAGTGTTTTAATCATAAAGTGTTATGTTTTTATGTCAAACATTTTGGTAATGTTTTGTAATTTGGTGAGGTGATTTATGAAATTGTGATGTGGGCGCGAAACATGTTTTCAGGATTTTTTGTGTTAGTGTGATGTGAAAAATATAATTTGATTATAGAAAGAGAATTATGTAACATGTGATTCTATTGTTATGTGATTATTATAATCATAGGAATGATTTTATAAATTTCTGAAAGGATTTGTTGAATTGTGAATGATGTGAAAAATGTGTTGTAGGCTATTTTGGTGTGAGTATGATTTAAAAATCAATTTCAATGAAAAAAATTGATTTTTGACTTTTTTGATGTTAATGTTGGATATTTGGTGAATGTTTGATGTGGAAGTTATATTTTCATGTCCAAATTAGTTTTCCTATCTTGTTTAACTTGTTTGAGCACAAGAGGGAAACCTGGGTGACTAGGTGGGTGGACGTGTACATGTATGCTAGTGAATCTGTGGGGTTTGACATCAGTTTCACATATCATGTTTGAATATTACAATAATAACTAATCTAATATGATGATGATTTGGGACCAATAGGTTATGGGTATGTTCCTTACTAGTGGATCATTCAAGAGAACAGATATTATGATGATTACTCTCACCGAGATATGAGGTACCTGGGACCCACAAGGAGCTAGTTCGTAGGGGTTATTTCCCATTACATGTGGTCATTGTTTACTTTGTGCATACCGTCAAAATATGGAATTTTTGTATAGAAAATTTAGTAGTGTTGGAATTATTTTTAAAAATGTTTATTCTTAATGATATCCCACTTGAAAACTGTTTTAATTTTTAAATTTCGTCTTTTTGAAATTGTAACAAGTAATTCTTATTTATGAAAAGATGCAAGATTTTTTTCATTCAATGTTTATCACATGGAATATATTAGTGGTGGTATTCTACTGTGAATTGTCTCACACCCTACTTACACCCTTGGGAGTAAGTATACTCAGTTATTTTTGTTGACGTAGGTTAGGTACAATTTTTATTTTTTATGGTGCAGGTTTCTAGTAGGACCATGGTGGTGATGTATTGTGGAGATGTCTTGAGGGTGGTGCCCCATCCCATAAGGATTCATGGGAAGATAATTTTGGGGTTTATCCTTTTTTATAGAATTTATGAGTTTTCTTAAATTATTTAATTCAGTTCCTAGTTTTTCTAAATGATTTTTTTGTTTGAAAAATCAAAATTCATTTATTGTTTTATGTTTATAAACTCATGTAAATTACACCCAATAATTATTTTATGATACCCTAACACTTGTTATAGCCCGTAGGGTTTGGGAACACCCTTAAGTACTTGTCACGAGATGGGTTTGGTTCCAGTTTTAGGGGAGACCATATTTGGTTCCTAACAAAGAGGTATCAGAGGAGGTTTAGGTTAACTCTATGGGTCATGTTATTTGGGGAAGAGTCGGGATAGTCTGAAATGTGGATTTACAGGACTTGGTATTCCAATTTTGGTAATGTTCCTGATCACCTCACCTCATGACGAGATTCATCTTGCCATGGTAATTCATGATTTTTATAAGTCCTTAAGTTTTCATGGTTTGATGATGATTATGGGAAATGAAAAGAGAGTTGAGTTTATGGTCTTAGTGTGCTCACAGGGCCTTGAAACCATGTGGAGCTGAAGATATTCCCTAGAATACAGTCTATGAGGTTGAAGTAATTATAATATTGATACCCACTAAATGTCTATATTATCCACATAAACTAGTTTATTCTCACATTGACTTGTGTTATTTAGTTTTGAAATCTAGGAACATTGGTTTTAAAGAGACACGGTTTGAATAAGCGTAATTTTTTTGTGAAATTATTTTCAAATTAATAGGTAATGGTTTGATTTATGAAATGGTGAAACTAAATTTTTAGAATTTTTTTTAAATGGAAAAGGGTTTTCTTACACGACTTTTGAAAGGAGGTACTATATTGATGTTGGTTTTGAAAATGTGTTTCCAATAGAGTTTTCTAAAAAATAAAATGTTCTTTTAATGCGATGAGATGTTTTGAAAATGATGTGAATAAAATGAAAGTGAATTCATATATAAATGGTTGGGTTTTTATAAATATTTTTGTAAGATTTGAATTGGTATTTTGATCTCGTGGTTAGAATTTTTGAGAAAATGAATGTTTTGGTTAACCGTTTTGGTTTTGAGAAGTGGTAAGAATTTTTTTAACCATTATTATTTCTATGAGAGACCACAGAAATGGGGAAATATGGAAAGATAAATGGTTTATTGAACAATTGGATGAGTTATGGGACATATATGAGGAGGCTGCTCTGTGTGGCAAGGAAACATGCATGTGTGAGGCCCATGGAGTACCATTAGCGGATACGCTAACCACGAAACTGTTTGTTTTTAAATAAATGTATTTAAATAAAAGAATGATGTCTGGATGAATTGTTTGAAATGGTATATATTTAGTTTTTTTTGAAATATATTGATGTTGTGGGATGTTTTGATTTCATGACCCCCTCCACTTTGAACCATGTTTGCGGTTTGAGTTTAGTCGGTAAGCTGACTAGAAGGACATGTTTGTAGTCTCTTCTAATATTTGTTTCGAGAAAACCATATGGTTGTTCCCTTCATGTGTTTAGAGCAAGTTTGTTGAACTTTTTGACCAATGAACCATCTTGGTTTGGTCGTTGGGTACACTCATTGGATAAGGTACACCCCCATTAAGGGTTAATGCACAACTGATGTAAAAACTAGATTGTTTCAATATTGGAAAATTTATCCAGTTGATTAATATAATGAAAATTTTTTCGATCATTTTTTATTATTTCTAAATCCATTCCATTATTTTATTTTTTTATCCTCTTGTATAGGGAGAGTGACTGTGTAAGGTTGAAAGAGACATTAGTTTCTTCTAATTCTTGGTTCATCGAAGGTGGAAGTGGTCTGGGGTTTTTAGTGTGGATGAGTGCCTAGATGGTGTCTTAGTGGGAATCTAGATCCTCCATTGTTTCGATGAAGCATGAGTTCTTGTAAAACCACTATTTTTGGGAATTTGGCCATTAGAGGCAATTGTGGCCCCATTCTGGACTTGTGTTTTGTTTAGGAACATCAAATAAGGTATCATTCCACGTATTGCTTCTATCATTCACAATGGTCATGTTCGGTGATGACTTGTGATGTCATGTGTCTATTTGATTGTATAGGTAAAGGTTCTGCTATCCTATGAGAGTCATTGTTATGTTGGGAGTATGCATCCCTAGGAAAAATGTCAAAATCATCTAATTCAGAGGAAGGTGATTATATGTTTCATTTCCTTCTTTTATTTTCTCACCCGAAGAAACAACGTGTGATGTGTGTGCATCTTCTAAGACCTTGTTTTAGTGAAATGTTGGGTCAGGGTAAGGTGTGTTTGGAAATTTTTAGTTCTTGGCAAACTTATCGAGGAATGAGGTGTAGTTGTTTGTACCAACAGAAGAAGAAGTTCTATTTAGGTGGTTTTCAAAGACAAACTACGTGGCAGAAGATGCTTCAATCATTTGATCTCCATTCCTTGGTCCGAGAGAGGAGTTGGAACGTATTCATGGGAAATCCCATGTTCGTTCAAACCCTTTTACAATTTCCTATCCTCAGTATGAATGATAGGAAGATTTTATACTACTCGGGTCATCATTATATTCCATTTGTTCATATTTGTAGGTAGATGTTGGAGGACCTCATTTCCTTTTTTTAGTTTGAGTTCATAATTTCCCCCTTTGGTTTTGACTGGGTATTTGGAGAAAGGATTGATGTTTGGCTAGACAGGTTGAGAACATGGTTTTCATATGGTTAGTAGTGACCATGCCCCATAAAACATGTAGATAAAAGGATCCCCACATTTAGTGCATGGTTTACCAAACCATGTGGATTAACCATACATCCATCCCAACTCTGTAAGTTTTTTGGTCTTTCGGTACTATCCCATGTTGTTTGGTTAAGATGGTTGGTTTTTATGGTGGGTAGATCCACTATGAGTCTTATATAGGTTCTTTTGTATAGGATCGATGGAAGTATACCACTTGAACCTAGGTGTCTGTTCAGGCCTCCCCCTGTTAGTGTCCAGATTCTATCTTGAGAATGTTTAAGATGTGTCTTATGATGGGGAGCCCATTGATGTCTCCCCATACTAGAAAATTCGATTGGTCCTTGGCATTAACCCTGTGAAAGGTAGTCTTGTTTAGAGAAATCTAAATGCCAACATCTTCCAAGGGTAAACGTTGGGATTGGGGAGATCCTGACAGTTTAGTTAAACCAACGTAAGTGTAAACATTTTCATTGTTGTTGTTATTCTAGACAGAGTAGTTGATTCTTGTTCAAATAGTGTTTTATGACATTCCAATTGGGAATAATTAAGGAATGTTCTTGATAATTTCCATTAATTGATGTATATTTTTTGATTGTGAGAGAATTCATTCCTTAATTGATCACTGGAGGTGTATTGGCCATTGAGGTGTGGTCCGAACTTGGCGAGGGATTACATTTTAATTATATTAGTTGGGTTTGGTTTTTTCCTTTTGGGATTGTTGTGGATTTTTAGAGGTAGAATGTTTTATGGTGGGGATAATTTGAAAATACATTAATTATTTAGAAATAATGTTTCATTTAACTTCCATTCTTGATTTTTTTTGCGGGTTCCTCTGAATTTTGGTGGAAATGGCGGATTATGAAAATTTGGGCCCTATTGTTTGACCATTTCCTAATTTTATAAACACTTTTTTTTTCTTCTATAAATCCTTTATTTTTCAACATTTATCATCCATTCCAATCCATAAATGGACACCCCTGAACAATTATGACCACAATGCCAATTTGGACCCTTTAGAAATCCATAATCATGGTGTATCTAGGTTTTTATTTAAGATATTGGGCATGCACGTAAGCCCATTTTCTACTTTAATTTTTCAAAATTCTTTAATATATCATTCATTATTTTTTTTCAGTAATTCTACCACCCAATCAAATCCAATATCAATAGGATCACACCCATTATCGGTTTCTCATTTTTGGATCTAATTTCTACTGTGAATTAGGGAAATATTTCCTAATCATTCTCAAATCGACCACATTTGAAGAGGTAAAATGATTATTTCATAACTCCTTTAATTTTCATTGTTTTTCAACATTTAATTCCCCCAAATGACCTAATATTATTCCTTAAAGCCTCCCTTATAGTTTTGGTTACTTGGAGATTTAGATTTTGGTGGATTTAGGGTTATCACTTCAATATTTCTGCAAGTAAGTCTGTCTCTCTATGATTTATTATCTTTCCTTAAGGTTTCATTCACCCTTTCATGTGTTTTAAATTGTCCAGAAGTTAGGGTTCATCCCTAGTGTATACAATCGTTCCTTTTGGTTGAAATATTGTGTTTTTATTTTTCTTTTCACCTCCTTGAGGTGCGGCGGTGGTGCAGTTTATGTTTCGCACCAATATTTCTGGGTTTCGACACTTACAGTAGGTGATTCAATGTGTGATCATTTATATATGTGTAAGTATTATTATAATGAATATTTTTAATGTTTCTAATATGCTGTGTGTTGTGTGAAAACTATTTATGTTGGATTTGGTCAAGCATCTAACCTTGTAGTTACATTTTAGAATATAATTGTTCTTTTTCATGTGTAACCCTTTGGGTATTATTTCGGTGTGTTTTATAACATATTCAATTGGTGTAATAAATATTTTTGGGCTTAAAATTTATTGTTTTTAGGGACTTGGTGTGATTTTGTGTATAAAATATGGTATTTTAATTGGTTTTATGTGTGAAACTATGTAATGCCTCTTGAAAGAGTTTTACAAAATTTTTTGTTTTTTATGTGCATCTTTTAGGGTATTATTTTAGGTGATTTTATAATACATGAGAGTGGTAAAAAAATATTGTATGGGCTGAAAATTCTCATTTGGATTGGTATTTTTGTGATTTTGGATTTTAAATAGGATTTGGAATTTGGTTTTGTGTATAAAAACATAGTTATACCCCCTCAGTTGGTTTTATGAAAATTATAAATGATTTAATTAGTCACACAGTGTGTAAATGGTTTCTTATGTACTATTTTGGTGGTATTATCTTCTTAAAATGATTTTTTGAAATATAAAGTTATCAGTTATTATGTCAATCGTTTTGGTAATGTTATGTAACATGTCTAGGTGATTTATAAATTAAGATGTTGGTGTGAAAGATGTTTTCGGGCTATTTTGTGTGACTGTGATGTGGAAAATGGAATTTTTTTATGAAAATTGTATTACGTAACATGTGAGTGGCATTTTATTTGATGTTTTCATATTGGGAAGGGATTTATAAAACATTTAATGTATTTGTTGAATTTTGAATGATGTGCCAAAAGTGTTGTTGGCTATTTTGGTGTGAGTTAGATTTCAAAAAGAATTTGAATGAAAAAGTGTATTTTTAGGACTTATGTGATGTACATATGGTATATTTGGTGAATTGTTTATGTGGAAGTTATATTTTTGTGTTCATATTATATTTCATGTATTTTTGAACTTGTTTGAGCACAAGACGGAATCCCGAGTACCTAGGTTGGTGGACATTTACTAGTACGCTAGTGAATCCATGCGATTTGACCTCAGTTTTACGTAGAATTTTTTACACAAACCACACTAAATAATCGATTATGGTGATGATTGGGGACCAATATGTAATGGTTATTTTCTCTACTAGTGTCTCATGCACGAGAAGGAATATTTTTACAGTTACTCTCACCGAGATATGAGGTACCTGGGACCTACAACAAGCTAGTTCCAAGGGTTATTTCCTATTACTTGGGATCATTAGTTACATTGTTCTTATGGTTGAAATATGGTATGTATGGCTATAAAATTCAGTATTCTTGGCATTATTGTTAAAAGTGTTTATTCTTAATGTTAACCCACTTGAAAACAGTTTTAATTTATAACTTGAATCATTTAGAAATTGTAACTAGCATTTCATGTTTATGAAAACATGCAACATTTTGTACTATGAACAATTATCACATGGAATATCATTGAGGTGTTATCCTACTGGGCATTGGACCACACCCAACTTACACCCTATGGTGATAGTTTACTTGGTTATTTTTGTTTTCGCTGGTTGGGTACAGTTTTTGGTGCTAGTGGATCAGGATTCTAGCTGGTCCTTAGTGGTGATGTCTTATGGAGATGTCTTGAGGGCTGTGCCCCATTCCAAAGGGGTCTTGGGTGGTTTATTTTTGGTTTTTGATATTTCTTATAGTATTGGTAATTTAATTTAAACTATGTAATTCAGTTCTGAATTTTTGTAAAATATTGCTTGGTTTGAAAAATCCAGATTCGTTTTGTTGGATTCTTTTGTTGTTTTATGTTTATAAACTCATTTTAATCTTTCACAATTATTATTTTATGATACTCATGAACTTTGTCCACCCCATTGGGATCAGGAACTCCCTCCGGGACTTGTCACGGGCTGGGTTTGGTTCCAGTTTTAGTGGCGACCAGATTTTGTTCGTGACACATCAAGTGTATGCCACCATTATTAATGAATCATGACATGTATATACTATTTATTGAGGAAAATTATTGTACATTAATCATATATGAATATTTTTGGTCTTTATGTCCTTATTTTATCTAACTAGATATTTTCACCTGACAATGGTATAATATTTCTTCTACATGATGTCTCCAAGATGAAAACTAGAAAGGGGGTTATATATGAGCTTTAATATTTGTAAGTGAAAATCATATTTTGATAAAATAATAATAAAAAGAGTAATTTAATATTTCTCAAGATAAAAAATATAATTTGATAGTATGAATATTAATTTTTAACATATTTTCAATAAGTCTTGAATGATTTTTTAAAATTTTCCATATAAAAGAATATTTTTTGAATAAGTAAGTAGTATTATATAACATATTTTTATTTTTATTTTAATGTCTTTATAGAGTATGTATAATTATCTATTTATTGACCATCAATTTTATAAAATAAAATAAAGTATCATTTTGTAGGTAAATGTGAAATTGGTTAGAAACATATTTTCTGAATGAATAATATCTTTCAATATAAATTGATTATAATTCTAAATAAATGTGGGTTTTATAAATTTTATTTATATATTATATATCAAAATATATTTATTTAATTCTATTTAATTTTGATTAATGGT
This sequence comes from Viscum album, assembly GCA_963277665.1. Classification (NCBI taxonomy): domain Eukaryota; kingdom Viridiplantae; phylum Streptophyta; class Magnoliopsida; order Santalales; family Viscaceae; genus Viscum; species Viscum album. The sequence goes on along the minus strand of CAUJRU010001452.1, from coordinate 77,580 downwards.
CATTGAGTTAATGTAATGTCATATAATTCCTAAATATTTTAGTTTTTTAAAAAAACATTCATCATGTATTTCAGGATTATTTATTATAATATAGATTCATACTTTAGTGAAATGTTGGTCATTTTTATAATATTCAAAATTAAAATAATGTAACATTTCAAAAATATTTTTATTTTAATTTACATTAAAAATTATAAAATATTATTACTTCAGGTATGGTTAATATTAGTTTAAAGGGAGTTAACCTAAAATGATAATGGTCAAAATTAACTAATCATATGATGAAATGAATTTTTATGTATTTATATAAACCGTATACACAAAAAATATAATATGGAAAAATCTGTATATATTCTTTCATCAATATTGGAATCACATTAGTTGTTAAACAATTTAAAATTTTAGTTATACCAGTCACCAAAAATATAAAATGGAACCTCCTCCCCACATTTATTTAAAATCCATAAAAATTTTATCTTCTGTAACCCTAGAAAATATATATCACAGACATAATTTTCCAATTTTTAAGTCTTATTTTATTCAAATTGATAAACCATAGGTTTTTTATGATAACTGATGGGGGATTTTAAATATAAAGCTAACCATCTTCACCAAGCACTTTCTTTTTTTTACATCTTCTTTTACGTCCTCTTATTATTCCTTAATAATTCCACAATAATAAAAATGATAAATAATATATATATACATATATATTATGTTTATTAAATAATATTTATTGATCTCATTATTTATGAAATTTGATACAAAGCCATTTATCATTTGTACAGTGGACTACCGACTCGTGAACTGATATAATTTTTTTCAATCATAAACACATATGGATTTTCATAAATTTTAGATTAATTAAAATACATGATAAAAACGAAATAATTTTGACCCTTAAATATTAATATATCACTAACTTTCTTACTTTACACACCCATTAAGGATATGATAATGTCACCCATGTGTATATAGGGCCTACCATCTCCGCGAAGCGATGCGATTCATTTTCACATTGAGAATTAATATAATAATTGTATATATATTTCTAAGGAATACAATTGATATACATAAAATTTGTATACTTCTAAATATTATAGATCTATACCATATTCAGAAGAACTAGAATGTCGATGATAGAACAGATATGAGAAAATGAAGTAGTTAACACCTGAAACAACAATACTGATGTAGTAATATTACAAAACAGATGAAAATTGATATAATAAAATCATATATGATATTATAAATATGAATATGGTTCTTATATAAATTAATTATATCCTTAATTATATTATACATATTAATAAATTTTCATTAACTAAATTTAAGAATGTAGTAAAGGATTTTGTCTCAATTTCTATTCCACTGTGTCAGATTATACATTAGGAACCAATTTAATATTATGGTTTTGAACATAATAATCCATTTATAAATGTTTAGATGAATTTTTTTTACTCTACATTATTTTTTATACTATTATTGTTTACTAATTCATGGTTTCACAAGAGAAATGTTACATGAAGAGGTAAGGAATTATTTCACTATCTCCTTTATTTAGAATTGTTTTTGAAAGAATCTTATATTTCATCAATCATATAATCCATCTGTTTTCTTATCTTATGGATATTTAATGGTATAATATTTATTATTCAAACATTTCCTTTTATATTTTCTCTAATTATGATAAAAAGGTTTTATAGTAAAAACTATTTTTTCTATTTTAATTGGATATATTTTCTATACATGTAAATATTTTTCAAGAAAAGTTTCTAAAAAATATGTTTTATTAGTATATTTATCTATGATGAAAAAATTATGTTATTTTTTGATTTTTTAAACGAATTAATGGAATATTTATAATATTTCAAGAGAGAGTAATTTTTTATTTTCTTTACAAATACTCTTAAAAAATGTTTTTAAAATATACAACATTAACAGAATTTTGTGTCACTACTAATGTTTTTTTCCATATTTGTTCAATTCAACATGTTTTCAACGATTTTAAAAATAAAACACTTCAATAAATTATATTTTTTAGTATTTCACTAGAATTATAATTTTTTGTTAAATTAAAATTAATTTTTTTATGAAAGATGTAATTATTACAAACCAAGGTTCATCCCTTGTATATTATAAATTTTGTGGTTATTAGAATCATCATAAAACATTAACATTGTTATGATCATTGGACAATAAATTTATATCTTATATACAAATTCTTTGTAAAGTGTATATTATTGTTATTTGATTAATATATTATTTTTCATATGGTGTTTTACACTAAAATTTATTTGATTGACCGAGAAAAAGCATAAAAATATCATATTGTTTGATAAATACATATATTTATTGGCAAGTAATATTTCTCTTAAATTAAATTTATAAATAAATATATGTGTAATTTATTATAAATGTATTGAAGAGTGGGAATTGGTTATTGATATCCCCTCAATGAATCAACATGTCTCATTAAATAAATCAGTTGGCCAAATTAAATGGTGTTTTGGTGTATATCTACCCATATATTAAACAATACTGGTATAAGGTCATGAGGTATTATATTTTTTATTGTATTAGATACATATTTCTAATATTATTCATTTCATTCAGTTTTTAATTCCATAGTTATTATCGATGAGACTATTGAAATGATATTTTCATTTGATTGATTTTAAATTTATTGGAAAATAATATTATTATCTTATATTTATAACATTTTGTATTGACTATGGATTAATTATTTAATATATTTTTTACTCTATATAACCCTTGTTGAGTATTTGAGATCACCATCATATTTTTCCTATTTAGGATATAAAAAATATTATATGAATTTTTATCATGGTTGAAAAAATTTACTTTTATATGTTTATGTATTATTCCCAAAATAAAAACGGTATCATGTATAAATTTATCCCTCTAAAACTACAACTATAATATGTAATTCAATATTATATATATTTTATCTAAAAAATAACAATAAATATATAATAGAATCAATCATTGTAGTTTTGTGGTTATTACAAATGATATATATGCAATTGATTTTGAAACACTGGGAACTAGATTTTGGAATACATAGATTAGGGAAGATAAAAATATAATTGAATTTGAGGTTAATTTATAATTTTTTAATAATATAAAAATTTTGTTAATAAGGTAATGAATATATAGTTTTAATATAAATATATCCATGTTTGTACAATATAATTAGATGGTTTTTACATAAGATCATTAAGAGATAATATCACTTAAAATAGTTGTATGATTATATCGTGACAATCAATATAGTGAACTATGTGTTTTCCCTAATAACCCACTAAGTTTTAAACTATTGGGGATATTAATATCATAATAAATATTTTCATGAAAATCATTATGAAATATATGAAATTATTTTTCTGATTTAATGATATTTTCAAATTAAACATGTTTATTAATCTAAGATTAACCATGCATAAATTATTTATTTTTGAAAAGTGTTACAACATATTTATAACTGTATATTAATATATAAATTTCCTATTTTTATTAACTAATTAATTAATTTTAAGTTTTTATAAATTTTACTATGAGAAATTATAATTATAATTTTCTTATTTATTATAAAAAATACTAGTTGAAGAGGATAATTCAACTGGTTTTGTAGTTGAAGAGATCATATTCATATTAAAGAATTTTCCTTGGTTATGAATGATAACCATATACATATGGATTACAAGTGATTCTATTTAGAATAATACACCTATATTGGATTATATTATCTATTTTATTCCCTCATCCTTAAGAGTAACTACTTATCTAGTGGTAGTTTAAGGGAATATTAATTCAAATAAAATGAAATTTATAGACATGGGATGCGATTAAATGAAAAAATAGTTGTAATTTATTATCTGAAAATAAATTTTCATAATTTTTTGCAGTTGATTAGTAATGATATATAGGGAAAATAATTCACAAACATTATATGTAGATCATTTTATGTAACATTATTTGAAAAATATTTCTGTTTTGAGAAATAAAAAGAAATGAAGAGAATGATCCTTAAGTAGAAGGAAAAGTGAGAACAATGTTTTAAATATTGGGAGGATACCTTTAAAAAACTATACAGGTAATATATGGATTAAATATGTAATATAAAGAGAACTTTTTTTACAAATATTTTTATAATATTATAAAATAGTATTATATATCATTAAAAAAATTTATTTTGTATACCACATATATTCATGGTATATTAATAGTATAATAGTTTTAATGATAACCAAGTAAAATATAATGTTCCAAATAAAAAGAAAAAATGATTTTTTTTAATAATGTGATGATCTTGTAAAGAAACATTAGGAAAATTCATGAAGGAAGTATGAATTTTCTATATGTGTAGAGATAAGGGTTAATTGGATAGTTAATGTAAGGGAAAAAAGTGACCAAAACAATAATGTCCATAAATTTTATATAAATGGTGTACAATTCAATACAATGTTATAGGTTTTATAGGAAAACACTATAGGAGTGTCAATGAGGGAAGGTAAACCATATATGGGAATTATAAATATGTTTTATGTGACTAAATATATAGTTAATGGTAATCTAATCATATCTTAAATTTTTTGAAATTCATTATTTGATTATATATCCTCAGAGTCGTTTATATATTTCATTTTCCAAGAAATTTACGTATTTCTTAATCTCCATAACAATGGGGATTTTAGATTAAAATCAAAGTTGAAATATCACAATTGCAAGAATATTTAATTGTTTTCCAATTAAGAAACATAAATTTGAAATATATATAAATTTTATAATAATTTATACAGTCAAATGTTTTTTTAATCAATGGTATAAGATAGTTTTCAAAATATTATGCAATAAATTATTACAAATATATAGAAATTACTATTCATGATAATGATGTGGAATTAATTATATTTAGAGGCGAGTATCTATTAAATGATTCATGTCAATATCCACCTCCAGTACCTCTTCTAATTGAGAGTCATCATGGATAATATAAAAACAACCTATATATTTAGAATTTAATTAGTAAAATGAGGATTTACCAATTATATAACAAAAAATGTTGTATATATAGTACAATTATCCAGATAACTCCAATATAATAATGTTGAGTTTCCCATTCATATAATATTTCATTCCAGACCAGTATCAATAGATCCTATATTATGAAAACTACAAATTTAGTGGGTTTAAGGGAATAACTAGGGGAGTTGGTTAATAATTTATTAATATTTCCTAGTGTTTAACATTAGAGAGGTCCTTTTTTATTTTTGATTAAATTAATTATGGATTTATGAGTATTCGCAATTAATATATTGTGAGAAATGATATGCTGATAAAGACCAAGTATTATATTACTCGCATTAGTTAAATATTCTATCACCGTCATGGAGATAAATATTTTTTATGATTGAAATATATAATGGGTATCATCAATTTTGTGTAATGAATGATTATATTATAACATACATCATAAAAATATCAATAAGGGTTATAAAATAAGGAACAAAAAAATATTCCATTAATAAATAAAAATCAATGAAACCATACATTTCAATCATGACATACCTCATAAAATCATTAGATTTATGAATAACACACTGAAATCATAAATCATGAAGGTAAATTTTGGAATCCGTACCAAATTACATCGTAGCTATCAGAGTTATATAGGGAGTTAAACATGGAATATTAATTATATTATATTCACTAAATATATTATTAGAAACATCATGTTTACCTCTATCACATTACCCCTTGCATTGGAGATCTATATCAGGCTCACCTGCCCTAGGTTTATCACGGAACTACCCTTATACGTAAACAATGTCCAATATCCATTAAATATTCAGAACATGTAAAATGATCCTTAAGGAACATAACATTTCCACATGTAATCACAGTATATCATTTCAAGATATTGACATAATCAATGCATTATCATTCCATTTTTAAAACCATTTAAAACATTAAATTAAAAGATTTTAGAAATCAAAGTGCCCCATAACACATTGAATATTTTAATGGAATTAACATTTTAATATATAAATACCCATATAAATATATCCTTAAAACCTTTTTTAAAACAAGGACATTATTGAGAAATATTTATATGAATAAATAATTAAAACGTTTAAAATGATATTTTAGTTATAGAGTTTTCAATAAAATGAGAGACGCTTGAATACAAATAATTGAGGAATACCATTTAGTTAGAAAATTATAATATCATGAGAATAAATGGATTCATTATATAATTTTCTAAAGGACAGTATATACACTATATAAGATTGAATTGGTGTATTACAACATTGAAGTCTCAATGGAATGTTAATTGAGATGAAATCCCTTACAAAGACAATATCCTTAGATTAAGGATAAATAAATGACATAATTAAGTTTGAAAAATAATAATATACCCAATATAAGTAGATATTATGTGTAAAAAAATCAGAGGATATTCTCACATATTCATATCCTGTCATAATGAGTATTTCTATGTTTAACCCAATTAATTGAAATTGGGGTAAAAAAAGTTCCCTTACAGAAATTCGACAGCCTAACGAAGTCAAATTAAAATTTAGAAAATGAGTTGAGGAGATATCAAAAGGGTATCTCATCACTTTGACTTAAAATTTACAGAAATAAGGATATATAAGAACATATCACAACATATTAAGATGTAAATTTAATAAAATAAAAAATAAATAAGTGTTTTAAAAATAATAGGGTGAAAGGTTCATTTACCGATTTGGTAACTTATGAAATATAAACCCCGTGAAAGAAGGATCATACAATGAAGATGTAAATAATAGTAAATTAATTTATATTCTAAAATGGATTCAATAATGGGTAGTACATATTCTAGAAAAAAGAAAATAGTGGAAAATATAACAAGAATCTCAGGGGAATAAAAAGTGAGATGAAAATCACTAACCACTTTATAATTCAATCAGGTCATATGAACAAAAGTTATTAACCACGAAATGAATCATAGAATTCTAGGAATATAAATAGTATAATTATATTATATATCAAATGGAACTACACAATATTCCACTTTCAATAAATAAGTGGTGAATAATGGAAATCTAACAGAATTAAAAGTGAGATAAGAAATCCCTAACCTCGTGACAGACATGACTCATATGTTTCATGTACTTCTTGAATAATAAAAATAATTTAATTTATACTTCCATAAGAATTTAATTTTTACTATTTATTTTATATAACTTATATCCTTTATATAATAATTAGTTAATTATTTGACTTCATATCAGACATTTAGTCGATGTTCGGAACATTAGTAAAACAATGAACATGTTATAATTACAAAACATCCATGTGGTAAAAATTCCATTATCTACAGAATAATATTCATGATTTAGATATCATATATATAATATATATTTATTTTATATGTATTTATAATGTTCCATATCATTTGGAGTTATGAAATGAAAGACACTGTTCAAGGAGACGATAAGTCATAGGTAAACATGAATGCTACTTTCATTTTTATTTTATATTTAAATGGATGAAAAGATAATAATACATAGGTATATTATAATTATAGTATAATATCATAAGATATATATGTTACATAATTTCATTAAATCCATCTTTTATAATTTCCATGTATGTCATAAACAAATCATATCACCTTGAGGGGGCGGTAGTCCGCACCTTCTCAAAAGAAAATATCGTATTTACATGTTTTGTAAATCATAAAAGTATATTTATAAATAAAAATTACAGAATCATAGAGAAAAAATTAAAATAATATATATCATATATATATACAGTATCATCTTAATGGCCACCATGAGAGGTGGTATGAGATAATTGAACTATGATCGCTTCGTGAGGCGTTATTTTTCCATCCTCCGAAACAGTATGTTCTTCACCCATTAGATGGAGGTGTGTGTAAGTTTAGTTCGAATAATTATCATAAAAACATCCTAGTATATTGAAGATGCTAGTGTTTTAATAAAATAAATAAATAAAATGATTTAGTGGTTGGAGAATTAAAATAAAAGAAAATAAGTTAAAAGAAAATGTTAGATTTAATTTGGGTAATCCACTATGGTTTTTACCAAAAGGACTTCTTGAAGTGAATTCTCTTTATTTTATGGTTTCTAAGAGGAGTATAGGGATCTTGAGAGATTATTCTTGATGGTTTTAGATGGGAAAATGGGCTTTAGAGGTGTGAGGAATGGGTTTGAAGTGGTCTGCTTTTATAAGTGAGAGGAGTGGGTCTTTAGGAATATTTGAAAAGTTTATTTTATTATAATCATATATTCAGTTTCAAATGATCATAAACTCATTATTGTCTAGGATAATATGACTCATGTTAGAAATAAAATCATCCAGTAGGAATTGGATAGGTTTTTGATATTGATTTATTATTAATAATCTTAATTATTTAAATCATTTATTAATGAGGTTAATACAACATCATTATTGTGTCGTAAATAATTAAATTTATTTTTTATCTTAAAATTATAAAAACATTCGATTATATATGAAATAATATTATATATTCAGTGAATATTTATATTTGATTATATGTCTTATATAACCCCATGTAAAAATTGATATACTAAAAGATATTTGATAATGTCAATTTGGTCATTACTTTATGTTAATTAAAATAATTTTTCATTATCAACATTAAGTTTCTCCATGGTGTCCCTAAATCAACCAAAGGATGACAATGTTAGTCCATGAATCATTCAATATGGTTAGTACTACTGTTAAGGTAATTTTTTATTATTAATTTTTTTTCTTGAATTGCCCTATTATTCTTTAACAACGATAAATAATAGTCAAAAGACATTATTCACCAAAAAATATTTTAATAATATTGATGAACATTTTACATACTAATAAAAATCATGTATATCAGGTTTTTGAAATTCAATTCATAGAAGCCGTAAAATTTCATTTAAATGAAAAAGTCAATTTTTAAACTACTACTAAGTGGTTTCAATATTCATAAAAAATTCATGTTTTTTAGAAAAATACCAAACATTCATCCGATGAAATATTTAATTATAAAAATTCAAAAATAATGTCTATTTTTAAAAATTCAAAAGATAGAAGTTGCATTAATTAATTAAATATCAATTATCATTTTCAAAACAAATTGCATGTTCTTCAGAAATAATAACTATTAATAGATTGTCACTTGTTTATTTACAATTTCAAAGTGAAATTGATTCCAATGACTAAAATTGGATAAAATGATAAAAAGATAAAATAATTACACTTTAAAACCAAATATAATGATAATATAACAATATAAATAAATTAGATTAAAAGGCTGTTTGGAAATAAAATACAATATTTTTCACTATTAATTAAAAATGAATTTTATCATAAAAATACCAAAAAATTACCAAATGTAATATCTGATATCTGGAATCTAAAGAGGAATTTTATTTTTTTTCAAATGGAACATATAATAGTAACCAAAACATGACTTCATGAGGGTTTCCTATTAAAAGGTGTTAAATCGATGTTTTAAATAATATTAGATTATTTGTGCTTGAAATATATTCTTTATTATTTTAAGGCTGTTGAATTTATTAGCTAAATGTAAAAACATGTCAGAAACATGTATAATAATATTACAGTTAGTATTGTTCATTATATCCTTTACAACGGCATGGCGTTAACTACAATTTAAAATAATAATATTATATAATTATTTTTCAGTATGACTTTACATTTGTGCATCATATGATTTCAAGGAAATCCATTGTTGCATATCAGGTATGCCATCAAATCATAGAGTATCCTTTAATTTAAAATTAATATTAAATTAACAAAATTTAATAAATATGAAAATTTCTTACTCATTATTTATATAGGTTTTTACATCCTTCTCCCTTTTTAGAAATTGCATCCTTGCAATTTCTAAACATTGCATGGAAATATTAATGAAAGTCGAACATCAGAAAAATATTCGATAAATTTATCACTTTAAAAGAAAGAGAGAGACGTACGAAGGTAACCCGAGATAATCCCATACTAATATTCCATGTTGGAAAACATAGATATAGAAGATTAAAAAAACCATCATGTTCTGATAAAGTTTGATAGAAAATATGGTAAAGAGAAAGTTAACCACCAGAAAATCAAAAACTTATGATAGGTTAAATGGACATTGATTACCTAGAAAGAAATGTAAATGGAAATTTTTTTTGTTTTAAGTTTATTGTCCTTATGTGGAGTAATTATTTTAATACATAGAATGATTAAATAGGGAAATATACTAACCTTTCAAGTAGAGTTTCATCCATTAATAAGTTTCTACCAAAAACTCATGTTTTCTCGAAATGATGAGTACTCTAGATGGCTTGGACAAACCTAAGGAAACAAAATCAACTTCTAGAGAATCACATGATCCATAAAAGATGAAGCATATATTTCTCATTTCTTTATACATTAACCAAAACCCAAAAGTTTAGTACAAGATCAGATAATCCCCAAAAAGGACAATACTTTATAAAAATAAATACAATTCGTAATCTCCAAAATTCATCAACCATTACCCTAAGTTCAACAAAGACCATTCAATAAACAACATTCTCTAAAATTATTCAAAATGATCCAAACAAATATTGAAAAACAAAACATAGAAGAATTTAATCCCATAATCTTCCACAGTAAATCCTATCATTTATCTCAAACTAAAATCGATTACTTTTAAAGTCGCATATTAAAGTGTAATAAACCAAATAACCTATTATCTATGATAGGTTAATAATTTCCATAAATTACCCAAATAGCTATATTTTCAAATTAAAGCAAATATCCCTCCAAAAATAATATTTCAACCATTAATCCCCAAATTAAATTCCATTATATTCAATTTTCCATAGGAAAATACTATTCCCCAAAGAGAGAACGTCATCCTAAATAACATTTATCACTTAATAACAAAATGATTATATAATAAGGATATCCAATTGATAAAACATAATATCACATTATTCTTGATCCATAAAATAATTTAACTAATCGAAATAATTATTTATACTAACTAGTGACTTCACCTAGGCCAGTGGTAGGAGATGTGCCATTGTGACCCTATGGTTATGGGTTTGATTTCCACAGTGCTGCTGGACGCGATGAGTTTTCACCCTTCCGACACGTTATCGTTTTTCTAAAACCATATAATTTTATAACATTCCCAAAAATGAGTTAAATTACTCAAAATTAACAATAACAACTTTTAACCACAAGAGTTCTCATTGCATCTCCCATTTTATTCATTATCTCATTAAGAAAATAACTATAATTTCATTCACATCTATTTTTACATTGGTTCTTTCTAGATCCAAACATTTAAGAAAACCAAAAAGGTCAATGCGAGTTTATTCTTAAAATCATTATATATTATCTTATGAGGAGGGTAAACACTAATATATACTCATTCATGTTATCTTAAACTCATTTTATTTATCTAAAATAATCATGAATGTTTCTAATTTGATAAAAATTATGGTTATTTCACTTATACTTAAAATACAACCTAACCAATAAATTTATCTAAACCGACCTCTGATACTAACTATAAGGAACCGACCTTTAACATTACATAATCTTGGGTTAAGTCAAGAAATCAATTTTAGTATCTTTTTAGGTTTAGTGATTTAGAGAATTTGTCCATAATGTTTACATTACGTCCCAAAAATTACCATATAGACACTTATAATCTATCCAATGTTTCACAAAAATAATACTCCTTAAATAAAACATGAGTTCTTTTCTTGATATAAATCTTAATGAATACATCAGTTCTCTTAACCTTCCTTATACCATGTGAGAATCATTTAAAAAACATGGTATGAGAATATAAATATAAATAAGGGTTATAAAAAAAATAAAACATTATCCCATTAATAAATAAAAATCAAGGAAACCATATATTCATTCATAACATACCTCATGAAATCATATGATTTATGAACAACAGACTAAAATCATAAAATCAAAACTATAACTTATGGAATCCATATAAAACATACATTGTAGCTATCACAACTACATAGGGAGGTACACTTGGAATACCCATCACATTATATTCTCTTAATCTATTAGGAAAAACCTCACATTTACCTCTATCACGTTACCCAGTGCATTAGAGATATATCTCGGGCTCACCCACCCTAGGTTTATCAAGAAACTACCCGTATACATAAAAAATTTCCAATATCCTTTACATATTTAGATTTTGTAAAATAATCATAATGTAAGATAACATTTCCACATGGAAATCAAAATATATCATTTCAATAAATTTACATAATAAATTATTTATAAATCCATTTTGAATACCGTTTAAAAAATTTAATAAATATATTTTTGAATCGAAGTGCCCCATACCACATTGATTATTTTAAAGAAAATAAAATTATAAACCATTAATATCCATATATATAAATATTTAAAACCATTTTTAAAACAAGGAAATTAATAATAAATATTTAGAATAATAAATAATTAAAACATTTAAAATGATATTTTAGTTAAAGAGTTCAATAAAATGAGAGATACTTGAATAAAAATAAATAAAGAATAACATTTAATAAGAACCTTATAATATCATTAGAATAATTTTATTCATGATATAATATTCCAAATAACAATATATACACCATATAAGAGTGAATTGGTGAATAACAACATTGATGTCTCAATGGAATGTAAATTGAGACGAAATCCTTTATAAAGACAGTATCCTTAGATTAATGATTAATCAATGACATAATTGTGTGTGAAAAATAATAATTCACCAAATATAAGTTGATATTAAGTGTAAAAAAATCAGAGGATATTTACACATATTCATAGCATGAAAATATTAATAAGTATATGATTAACCTAATGAATTGAAATTGGATAAAGAAGTTCCATTACAGAAATTCGACAGCCTAACGACGTCACATTAAAAATCAGAAAATGAGTTGATGAGAGAGAAAAATATTATCTCATCACTTGCTCCTAAAATTTACATAAATAATTATATATAAAGAACATATCCCAACATAGTATGTTTTAAATTAAAAGACATAACAAAATAACAAGTCTTTTAAAAAGAATATGGTGAAAGGTTCCCTTACCGATTTGGTAACTTATGAAATAAATACCCCATGAAAGAAGGGTGATAAAATAGACATGTAAATACACATAAATTAATGTATATTCCACAAGGAATACAATCATGGGTAGTATATATGCCACACAAAATTAAATAGTGGCAAATATAGCATAAATCTCACGGAAATAAAAAGTGTGACGAAGACCCCTTACCACGTTGTAATTCAATCGAGTCGTAAGATCAAAAGTTAATAAAAAAAATTAATCAAATAATAACATGAATATAAATTTAATAATGATAGTATATATCAAATTTATGTACATAATACACCACATGAAATAAATAAGTGGCGAATAATGGAAATCTCACAAAATTAAAAGTGTGATAAGAAATCCCTTACCTCATGTCCAACTTGACTCGTATGTTCTATGTTATTACAGAATAATAAAAATAAGTTAATTTCTTATTCCTTAAGAATATTATTAATGTTTATTATTCCTTATATATCACTTATTACAATTTTATGGAAATTATTTAATTATTTGTGTTCATATCGGACATTTGGTCGATGTTCAGAACATTAATAAAAAATGAACATCTTATAATTACAAATTGATCATGTGGTAAAAATACCAATATCTCCAAAATTATATTCATTATTTAAATATCATTTATATCATATATTTTCAATTTTAATGTATTTGTGAAATTCCAAAACATTTGGAGTTAAGAAATGAAATGCACCATTCATGGAGACAGTAAGTCATATATACGCATGAATGATACTTTCATTTATATTTTTACTTTAATGGGATGAAAATATAATAATAAATAGTTATATTATAACTATAGTATAATATAATATGATATATATTTTACTTAGTTTAATTAAATCCATATTTTATACATTCCATGTATGTCATAAACGAATCATATCACCTTGAGGGGGCTGTAGTCTGCACTTTCTCACACGAAATTATCATGTTTACCCGTAATGGAAGTCATAATGGTATGTTAGTAAATAAAAATTACAGAATCATAGAGAAAAAATAAACATATTATGTATCATATATAAATATAGTTTTATCTTAATGGACACCATGAGAGGCGTTAGGAGATAATTGAACAATCATCGCTTCATGAGACATTAGTTTTCGATCCATAGAAACAGTATGTTATTCATCCATTAGATTGAGGTGTCTATAAATGTTATGAAAACCAACTCATAACAATATCCTATAATATTTAGGATATTGGTGTTGTTATAAAATAATGTAATAAAATGAGTTTAGGGTTTGGAGATGTAAAATAATGAAAATAAGTTAGGAGAAACTACTAACTTTAATTTGGGTAACCCACATTGGTTTGAACAAAAAGGGCTTCTTGAAGTTCCATATTCTTAAGTTAAGGCTTCTAAAATAGGGAGAGGTATCTTGAGAGATTAATTTTTCAAGGGACGGTTGAACTTAAGTGATTTGGAGATGTGAGGAATTGGTTAGATGTGGTGTGATTTTATAAGGATGAGGAGGGGATCTTTAAGAACGTTTGAAAATGTTATTTTATTATAAAAATATATTTAGTTAAAAATAATTAAAACTCATTAAAGTAGAAGATAAGATGACTCATGTTCGAAATAAAATCATCCAATAAGAATTGGGATTGGTTTTGGATATTTTTTAATATTAATAATATTATTTATTTAAATCATTTATTAATGTGGTAAATACAACATCATTATTGTGTCATAAATAATATAATATATTTGATGTTAAAAATTTATAAAAAAATACCCTAATGTAGAAAATATTATAATAATTCCAATGAATATTTATAGATGAAAATATGAATTATATAAAACCATGTATAAATTTATATACTAAAAAATAATTGTTAATGTCATTTTTGTCTTTACTTTATGTCAATTAAAATAATGTGTCATTATCACACTTATATGGCTCCATGGGCTCCCAAAATCGACCCAAGGATGACCATGGTCGGACATGACTCAATCAATAAGGTTATGACAAGTGCTAATGTAATTTTGTATTATTATAATTTTCTTTTTTCCTATAATTACCCTTTTTAACATTAACCGCTGTAAATAAAAGTCAAAAGTTTCTATTCACAAAATTTTATTTTTATCATATTGAACCACATTTTACTTACTAATAACAAAAATGTATGTCAGATTTTAAAAATTCAATTCACAAATGAGGTAATATTTAATTTAAATGAAAAAGTTAGTTTTTTTAGCTACTACTAAGTGGTTTCACTATACATAAAAAATAGATGTTTTTCAGAAAAATACGATCAATTTTGCCTAAGCTATATTTGATATTATCAATTAAAAAATAATGTCTTTTTCTTCCAAATTAAAAACATATATGTTTCATTAATTAATTTAAAATCAATTCTTATTGTAAAAATAAATATTGTGTTTTTAAGAAACAATAACTGTCAAAATATTGACACTTGTTTATGTACAATTTAAAAGTGAAACTAATTACAATGACCAAAATTGGAGATAATGGTGAAAATATTATATAATTAATCTTTAAAACAAATTATAAAATTAATATAACCATATAAATAAATTAGATTAAAAGTAGTTTTGAATTAAAATACAATATTTTCACTATTTAATAAAAAATGAATTTTTTCAGAATAATAGCAAAAAATCACCCAAATTAAATTTTGATGTCCTAAATACAAGGAAACATTATCTTTTTCAAATATAACATATAAAATTGACAAAAACTAGATTTAAATAGTGATATTTGTTAAAATGGAGTAAATCAAACTTTTAATGAATATTAGAGTATTTATGCTTAAAATTAGATTCTTTCTTATGTTAAGGCTCTAGAATTTAATGTATAAATATAAAAACATTTAACTAACATGTATAATAATATTGTAGATAGTTCTGTTCATTCCATCCATTACAATGGAAAGGCTTTAACTAATATTTAATATAATAATATTATATTATTATTTAACAGTATGACTCTTCATTGTGCGCAACATAAGATTTCAATGAAACACATTGTTGCAAATCAGGTATGCCATCAAATCATAGCATCACCATTAAAGAAAAATCAATATTTAATTAAAAAATATTAATAAATATGAAAATATCTTACTAATTACTTACCATGGATATTAGAAATTCACCCTCTGTTATTATATATTTAATCTATATTATATATTAGGAATATCTTTTTAAAAATTTTATAGTATTTATAAATGATTTAATAGTTTATTCTAAAATTAATTTGGAACATTATAATAAATTTTATATCATTTTTAAACTCTTGTAAAAAATGGGTTATATTGGGAATTTCTCATGAGTGAATTCTAGAATAAAAAATTTTCATTTATAGGCTATATTATATTCAAATATAGATTCGTAATTTATCTCAAAGTTACCAATGTAGTCCACGATGTTCATAAACCAATAAAAATAACTAAGGTAAATGTTTTATTTGGAATTTCTATTTTTAATGGTCAATAATTCTAACTATTTTATGTATGTCACACCCATTAACCAGGTTAAAATAGAATGTGGTAATGGTCACAATGGAAATTGAATTTGAAGATGATATTTTATGAATTAAACATATTATTTTTAATCATATGATTGATCCTATACCTTTAATAGTGGATGGATTTGTGATATAAATTTATTATTATTATAAGATACTTGGAAGTATCCTTATTCAAAATGATAATGATTTGGAATATTCATAATTATTGTTACGGAATAGTGAAAAAAATATCTGAATCATGTTATTGAGTTGAAAAATGTCATATATTGGTTGATAAAATTATGTATATTAACTATTGTGAAACTTGTGAGTTATAACTCGAACCTAACCCCCTAAAATTCATTTTTCATATAAATATCTCAAAATGAGGGAATAAAGGAGGACTGAGATACTCATGGATTATGATTACTAAATATACAACTTCCTATAAAAGGTAAATATGGTAGTGTATGCATTGAACCAGAATGATCATGGAATATTAGGGAAATGATAATTGAAATAGATACCATGTTCATGGATATATTATTTATTAATATAGAAATTGTTACGGAAGGAGATATATAACTCATTTTTCAATTAATTTTTGAACCAATATTGTTAAAAAATAATGAAATTTCTTAACCTAACGCTGAGAATGTTATGTATAATTTCGAATCCATCAATAATTGAAAATTGGGAGGCATTCATAATATGTATTTATTCATGAAATTTTAAAATGGTCTATGTGTTTTTCTATACCTAATATGAGAATATAATTGTTTTTTTATTTTTATAGAAAGAATTTATCAATACCCCATATTTTCACTAGGATGATTATGAATTTGAGGATTCATTTTTTGAGGTATTACTTAAAGAGGGAAATTACAGATTAAGTATTCAGATGAATGTCTTTTCAAAAGGTTAAGGCTGAGATAAATCATCTGATTTGATTCATGAAGCCTCAATAAATTTTTATGTTGGAATGAAATTTCATAAAAATGGACTTTGGTATTGTATTAACAAAGATTATTAGAATTAATGTTCTAATATTCTTTATTGTGGACTTTCTAATGAAATAATTACATTTCATTTATATTAGGAAGCATTTTTTTCTTAGTTCCACTTAATGGATCTATATTAACGAATTTTAATGATAATGTGGAATTCATATATCAATTTTGTAATATAATGATTCACAATTTACATAAAAATTCAAGAAAATTATTTAAAAGGATCTAAATACTCTGCTTTACATGAGCTCCACTTATCAGAAAAAAACCAATGATAAGTTTAAAATGTCTATTCAAACATTTTGAGACATGTTGATATTTTTCTCACATTACCTTAACTTAAAAAGGTATGATTTGTTACCATTGGTATATTTTTTCTATTATAACATCATCCATCATGAATTCTAATATAGTAATCTGATTCATTATATGGAAGGAGATTATACACTTCATTATATTGGGAAGATTTCATTTCTAGGAAGCATGTTGGCCAAAACATATTGTCGGGAAAACACAAAAAACTATTTAGACTTGTATTAATAATCTCAATTATGTATAGATATTTATGATAATAATTGTAGGAATGATTTTGATATTCATGTGTGAGATTACATTTTATGGAAGGGTATATAATGAAGGGTTATAAATGGCTCAGTAAGAAAGGGAATTGAGCCCCTGGTAATAAAAACATCTTAAATTGATGAAATAGTGGAGTCACTGAATAACATATTGAGATTTTATAATGCCTCTCTATTACACATGATATTTTCTAAATCTCATTTTTAACAAATAACATCCTAGAAAAAATGAATGTTCTCACCTATGAAAAAGTATATATAGAACTACAACATGATCTACCGTACGATGAGTAGCCTATCTAGATTATTCAAACTATAGATATGTTTTTCTAGAATCAGATGACTTAATAAGTAATGGTTATTTGGATAAATCATAAATTATAAAAATTTATTTTGGAGCATGGGGATATAATTAAGAAGACGATCACACATATTTTTAGAAATTTATCACCATAAAATTGTAAATGATCAATTTTTTAAGAGGATAAAATATAAGACATGATATTTAATTATATAATGAATGTGTTATATTTTAATCAATCATTAATAGAATGAAAAGATTAATATTTCATGGATCAAAATTTTTTAATTTGATCGGATGATTGTCGAATTGTAACATACTTGGTCAAAATAATCCTATAATGAGTATATAAAATTTTCAATTTGAAATAATAATTTATGAAAAATAAAAAATGTATTTTATAACTACATAATTTATTTCTAATATAAATTGTTTTAATATAATTAATTTAAAATATATTGAATATATATTTTATAGGAAAAAATATAAGATTATTTTCAGGAAAAAGGAGTATTTTATAGAAAAAGTATTATTTAATGCATAATGTCTATCCATTTTAAATAATTAAATTAATCATTAATTATTATTATTTTATATTATATTTAAAAAAATTAAAAAAAATCTTATAAATTTTATTACATTTCATGATTATTATTTGTTGTATTAACAAAATAAGATCGTCTTATACCTGAAAAATGACATTATAAAAAATTAATAATTTGACATATTTTTTGGGTATATTTTTTAAAATTAAATATTATCAATTTTATGAATTTATTTTTATAAAATTAATTCCATATTTTAAATAAAAATATATAATATTATTTAATAATGTTTTCATAATTTTTCTCATATTAATAGAAAAAACTATAAACCTAAAATATTATTTTATGGAAAAAATTTGTTCATCATGTGTTAACAAAACAAAATAAAGGATAAAAATAAAAATTGTGTCATTAAACTCCATTTTATGGTTTTATTTTGTTCTTATAATTTTAATCATTTTAAATAATCTATATAGGCACCATTTCATATAAAAATTAACTTGTCAGTACTTTAAAACATTGAAAAAATTAAAATATTATAATCACCTTAATTATAAAAGGGAACCTCCCAACTCACTTATACACACATCATAATCCATTTAGATTAATGAAATACTGAAAAATTATCTCACCAACATCCCTATATAAATTAAATGTATTTTGGTATTACAAAACAAATACCCCATTCTTCATAACGAGATTTGCTGAGGATGATTTTTTTAATGTGAAGGTAATAATCCTCACCATGATCTTTCATTTTTAATTTTTATTATATCATGAAAAATTAATTATTATTAATTCCAATTTAACAAAAACAATTCTAACATATACGTTGATTTTATTATTAGAATGGAATAATATATATCCTTCCCTTTCACAATCGATGGGGAAAACAAATAATCTGTTGTGTGTAGAGTGGACTACCCCCTCAGGAAACCGTGTAATTTATTTCCTTAACTAACCAACATGAATAGTAATAATTATAAATATAATGACTAAATATGATACTATTGAAATAATATTCACTTAAGAATATTAATAGATCATCCAGTTCCTTACCATCTTTTCACATTATATATGTGATAGCATTGCTCATTAGTAAGTATATCCTACCATCTAGATGAAGAGATGTGATTCAATTTCTGTTTCCAAAATAAAAAATTAATTATACCATTCACCAAGTAAATAAAAAAATATATATTTAAAAATAAAATCATTCAACAGAAGATGAAACTATATCCAAATCAAATTAACCAGAAAATCCATGAGAAAACATTCATTTCAAAACAGAGTAGTTATGACCCAAAACAATTGTATAATAAAATATTATTATTGAGAAGATTATAAAATTACCTATAAAAATATTATATGATATTATAAATTTAAATATTTTGATTATATAAATTAATAACATGTTTAAAAACAATATTCATGAGGTCAAATAACATTAAAATAATATTAAGTATGATTTAAGGGATTTTGTCACAATTTATATTACATTGTGATATACTTGATATTAATCAAAAATTTATTTCTATACGATGTATGTACTAAAAATTCCTATATTCAAATTTAATAATTTTTTTGGATAATTAATTTTTCAATTAATGTTTTTTCTTTAATGGGGTTACAAATTAAATGTTATATAATATGTAATGATTTATTTAAAAATTTGAATATTTTTGGGATTTCATTAATTGTCACAGAACGAATATTAAATTTCATAAATCATAATACAGATATAAAATATTATCAGTTGGATAGTTATGCATATTTTATATTTTCATTAATCAATTTCCCTCGTATGAACATGAATCATGAAAATATAAAATAAACTAAAAAATCATTTTTATTTCTCTTATAATGATACGTATTTTTCATCCATTTTAATAATTTTGATAGTTTTTTAGAAAATATTTTTACTTAATCAGATTAATTTTTGATGTAAATTTTTATTACCCTTTTTTTAAATGTTTAAAATGAATCATTATAGTGTTTTTTGAGGTTTGTTTCCTTCATTATTTTAAAAAAGCAAAATAAATATTACTATCATATACTGTATTAGCCAAAATCACCACCACTATAACTATTTTATGGTATTTATTTTATGCTACATGTTTTTTTTCCATTGAAAAGTCATTAATGATATAAAATTTTAAACTTTCAACTAATTTTTTTATTACTCACAATTACATTATTTTATTGTAAATCTATACATATGATGAACTTATGGTCATTTATTATTTCTTAATATTTTTTTTAATTTGTTTTATTTT
Organism: Viscum album; assembly: GCA_963277665.1. Taxonomy (NCBI): domain Eukaryota; kingdom Viridiplantae; phylum Streptophyta; class Magnoliopsida; order Santalales; family Viscaceae; genus Viscum; species Viscum album. The sequence continues at coordinate 56,211 of CAUJRU010001452.1, read as the reverse complement.
AGGTTAAACATTTAATATCTTGTTATCGTTACTTATTTAATTTATTATAAATATATTTTTTAATTGTATCACTCTTATTATTATTGTATAAAACATATAAAATTTTTTTATAGTTTTTTTCTATGAATGATATATTATTGACTTTTAGAAATGTTGATAAATTTCTTTTCTTTAATAAATAATGATATTTTAATTATGAAATACTTTTTAATAGAATTTTTAAATCAATATTTTAGGAATTAATTTGAATTGAAAGGATGGTTGGGGACCCATTTTTAGGAAAACCCTTGATTCATGAAAAAGTACAATGGAAAAAATCAGTTTGCCAAAATATATGTGATTTTAGTGTATAAATACAAATATGTTATGTTGAACTATCATATGACATTTAAGATATATAAATCTTGGTTTCTAAGATATTAATTTCCCAAAATATTCATTTTATATATTTGGAATTGAACAATTATTGTCTATATGGTTATTAAATTGATAATATCCATTGATTAATTTTAATTTTTTTGATTAAATAAAAAAAAATTAGGTTATCAACCATTCCATTTTGAGTTTTCATTATTTACTCATTACTGTTTTTGATGTAAATAACCATTAACTGAGAATTTTAGATAAATCTTATTTTATTTCCACTTCATAGGATATGAAGAAGTATTCTATGAATTAGTTTCATGGGAAAAATATAATTTGGTTTTGTTTTTTTATTTAATTCCCAATGTACAATGGGTATCACCTATATATATGGCACTCCAATACTATTAAATCGATCAGTCCTTCATTATTATATCCCCTATATTATTTCCAAATTACAAATAATGGAAATGATGTTGAAATATTGGAGTTGGGGTTTTTGTTGTAGGTCCCATCGTGGGGTCATGTTTATGAAAAAATGAGTTATGTAGCCTCTAAAGATGTTCTAGTTCACATTTTTTTCAATATTTATGACTACATTGTTTACATCCACCGATTTTTTAGAATATATCCCACCTCTGGTTGTGTTAGTAAATTAATTTATTCAAACTAATCAATGGTTGGCTCAAATAGTTTTCAGATTTTATGGGGAGAATATATTCATTCATCATGAGTTTTAGTGGTACATACCATCCAAAATATAGATAGATAAAAACTAGTTAATGGTTGACATGTGTACTTAGAAATGATGATAATGATATTAGTGATGTATGCATGTACAAAGATCCCAAAAATATATAGTCATCCATGGGAGTTAAAATTGTATTCTATTGATGGATGAGGTCACATAACATAGTATTATTCAACCAGTTGATAATCATCATTTTATCGATGTTATATATAACCCATCAAGGAAGTGGCATAAAAATGAGAAAGGGGATTCGTTGAAAAGTATATGTGGAAATTGATCCGAGAGAGGTGCATGAGATTATCAGCGTTATGATTCACTGCCAACACCATAAACTAAATGTGGTCCATGAATGTACTAGGGTAGTGGATATCAGGGACATGGGGAATCACATGTAGTAAAGGCCTATAGTCCCAATTTTATAAATATTGTATATGGTATGATATTTTTATTCTCCCATTACGTATTGTTTTTATAAATTAATTTAAAAACTATTATTTTAGGTTTTCCCAACTATAATGTGATCTTCAGATACTAGTAGAGCCTCTAGTATAAACCTTTTAATTAAAGATTAAAATGTGGATGGATTATAAAATCGTCTCAACAACCTATAGTGTGACATAACTTTATTTTCATTGATTTTTATATGGGATATATTAATAGTGGAAATCATACATTATGATGTATGTATACCATAAATTTGTAATTTTCAATCACCGATGATTTTTTTTATATTTCCTTGTTGTTCATACTATATTTTAAATAGTAGTTAAAAATGAGATTTCATGTGGTTTAGTAATGTCCCATATGTGGGAGGTTACACACGATTTCTCATAATTTTTTTTAGTATGAAACTTGTAGTAGTAGATGTTATGAGCTATCAGTTATTTATATTATTTGATGTTTATAAATAAAATTTCAATTATGATGTTTTGGTATTTTCTTATGGTACATATATCAACTTCAAAATATATCTTAATTATAGGTATTCCCAAATACATTGGAAGACATATCAGATGTCTCGAAAAGGGTTTTCAATAATAATGAAGAAGTATTGAAGCATTAGAGTAAATCCATTTTTAGACATAGTGTGTCTCTATTTACAGATTCTGTGCAATTATTTAAGTATGTAGATGTGATCTTGAGGTTGTGTCAGATATTCCAACACCTTAACCATGATATGGTTGACAATAAGTATTTTCTTTTTTATATTTAACTATGTCTTGGATCAGTTAAAAATTGTTAAAGAAGTTGAATTTTTTTTTACCACAAGTCAGGTTGTAACTAGATTCATGTTAATGATTAGGATGTACAAAAAATTATATTTTAATTTAGTTTTGTTCACTATTAGTTCTTCAAAATCCCATTTCCATGATTATTTTCCAATATTTTTTCATGGGGATATTTTACTGGGACATACTTTAATTCATATATTCTTTTCATTTTTTAATAATTGATTTCATTCTCGTGTACTAAAAATGAATGGATTCTCATAGAAAAATTAATGTAAGGCTTTATGGATAATCACATATTACCTCATTCATTAGATTCTCTCACTATTTATTACAGATTAAATAATTTCACTTCCAAGGATATATTATCTCAGATGACAGATTCATTATGGGCTAAAATAACATCAATGATGTGATATCTTTGAATCTACATAATCATGTGGCCATCAAATGGAAATTCCATGGTTTGAAGGCTACTATCATAGATTCATTATTAATTCCTCTTGGATAGTTTCACCTTCAACTAACTGGATAGTACAGGGTAATAATTTCATGTAGATAGAAAATTGCTAGTAGTATTTTTATATTTCTCACTATAGGATGAGGAGAACCCCCATTATTATATTTTAAATTAATAGTGTTTAGTATATGGTGTTATTTTATTCCTATAAAGATAGAATTGGATGTGTTCTGATGTTGAAGTGGTCAATGATTTCTTATAGTTCATTGAATTTTTGAGCATATGTAAAGGATTATGAAACCCACATTTTGGTACATTTAGTAGTACTTATCCCAATGAAGTGTTTAAATCATTATCTTATGGGAATGACATTAATCATCAATAATTATAATAAGTGTATCATTTATATTATAAATTATAAGTATCACAACATATGGTATTGATATGGGATGATGATCCTAAAATAATATTATATTGATATATTCTATACTCATTAGAATGGGAGATGGTGGAATATGTTGTAAGTGGGGTGTTACATTCCTAACCATTTAGTGGCAAGTCAAAGTAGTTTTATTTATTTTAAATCTAATTAAAAAATGAGAGTGATGTAGCACCCAATTATTCAATGGTTTTTACTCATCCAATATTTCATCCCAATAGGGATTTTATCAATAGTGATATCAATAATAATGTCTCATATGATTGATTTTTCCAAGGACAATCTCTTAATAGATTTAATAAAGGTGTGGAGTACATTATAATTTTTCATGGATGGATGATGGTTCCAGTCACATTAGGAGTGAAAGTTCCAATGATTATTCATACACCCCCTTTGTGGAACATACTGAAGAGGTGAATATTTTCAATAACCATCTGCATTGGATTTGGTTTCACAATATGAATAAGAGTGTTTCTCATTTTATAACTCTAAACGTAAAATGATAATATGCGAATGAAGATCAATATATTAATGTTTGTATGTGCCATAAACATGATATCATAGGGTAAAAGTGGAATCATGTATCTTTGGATTTTTTTTGTATGTCCAAAAACTACGATAGGTTATAATTCGATCTGGGTCATCAATGAAAAAACTAGCATGTTCGAAGAAGAAAAAAATTCCATCCTTATGTAGAGTTTTATAATGATATTTAGACACATACACATGTATATTATAGTTCATATTCATGTAGTTCACATAAAGATTGTTTTTTACTATTTTTTTACCACCATGACTCTATTGTGGATTGGACTAGAGCATGTTTTTGGGACTCAGTTGCAAATAAAAATGAAATTCAACCCCTATTTTGAAGGAATAATTTAATAGGACATTTAGTTTCAAAGGGCATGATTTGATATTATGCATTTTATTTTTTAACATTTAACAGGATCATGTATTTGTTTTCTTGTATAGAAAAAAAACCATCCACTCATTTTTGATGAAATTTCATAGGATGCGTATTGAAGAATCTTTAGGACATCATGGTATTATAAAGAGATAACATTGATAGCACATATAGTACCAGAGTTAGTGAGATATTCAACAAATAATGTTTATTTGGTCTAGTACTCAATGAGGACTACCAAATTTTATTAGTTGTCCTATATAGATCATTAATAGAGGTATTTGGTCTTATAGATGGTAGACCATGTGTTTATATTAATACCACCTCACGGATGACTGCATATATTTTTCTATGTTTAAAATATATCGCCAAAAGTTTAATGTTCATTTCAAGTTATACAATAGTGTACCTGTGGTTTCTTAATGTATATAATTATTTTGGTATTGAGACATAATGAATGATATATTCTATGATTTCTATTTCAGGAGATACAAGAAAGAACCATATCATGTCATTTACTATAATGAGATTAAAATTTTAGGATGATTTACAAATTTAGAATAGCATGTGGTGATCAAGGATCATAAGGAGGATATGATTCTAGGGAGATGATTTCCCTTGGTTCATATTTAGTGTTTTAATTGGAACCTACCATTGTAAGGACCTGACCATAAAAATTACATAATCTTGAATTAAATGAATAATTCACATTGGAGATCTTTTCAGGTTTAGATTTTTTGAGAATTATGCCATAATAATTACATAACAACTTGAATATTACAAGTAGACACTTCTACACAATATCCATTTTTTCATAAAAAAAACTCTTAAAAAGACACTTTTCTAGTTCCATGTTTTAGATAGCATGACTTTACCTTGATCTCATCCTTGAACCTATTCTTCCTTATGTTCTGTGGAAATCATTTAAAAAACATGGGATGAGCATAAAAATATCAGTAAGGGTTCTAAAATAAGGAAGTAAAACATTATCCTAACAATAAATACAAATCCTTGAAACCATATTTTTCTATCATAACATACAATATGAAATCATAATATTTGTCAATAACAAACACAAATCATAAATCATTAAGGTTTCTTATGGAATCAATATCAAATTTACATTGTAGTCATCACATCTACATAGGGAGTTACATTTGGAATACCCATCATAGTATATTCCCTAAATCTCTTAGGAGAAACATCACGTTTACCTCCATAATGTTACCCAAGGCATAGAAAAGCTATATCGGGCTCACCCTCCCTATGTTTATCACGGAACCACCCGTTTACGTAAAAAATTCTCCATAACTATAACATAATCATAAAATATAACACATGTACAAAGGAAATATAACATTTTGACATTGCAATATATCAAATTAAGATAATGTTTAATCTAATCATTTTCAAAACCATTTTAAAAGATATTTTTGAATCAAAGTGTCCCATACCACATTGAATCTTTTAAATGAATTATCATATTAAAACATCAATTTGTATATAAATAAATCCTAAAACACATTTTTAAAACATGGACATTAATGAGAAATATTTATAAGAATAAATATTTAAAACATTTAAAATGATATTTTAGTTAACGAGTTTTTACAAAAAGATAGATGCTTGAATACAAATATTTTAATAATAAATTTTATTCAAGGCATTATAATATCATGAGAATAAAAGGATTCATGATATATTATTTCAAAGGACAGTATATACGCCATATAACAGTTAATTGGTGCATAACAACAATAAAGTCTTAGTGGAAAGGTAAATTGGGATGAAATCTCTTATAAAGATGAAATCCTTAAATTAAGGATAAATAAATAACATAATTATATATGAGAAAAATAAATACACCCAATAAAATGGGATATTAAGTGTAAAAAATCATATTTCATTCACACATATTCATAGGATGACATGTTCATGATGTACAAGTTGAACCAAAAGAATTGAAATTGGGTTAAGAGGTTTCCATATAAAAATTCGACACCCTAACGGCATCACATTAAAATTACGAAAATGATTTGAAGAGATAATAAGGGTATCTCATCACTTGGACACAAAGTTTACATAAATAGGGATATATAAGAACATATACAATCATATTAAGATTTAAATTGAAATACATAACAAAAAGTCTTTTTAAAAGAGGAGGGTGAAACGATCCCTTAACGATTTTGTATCATACAATTCATATGCCACATGAAAGAAAGATAATACAATGAAGATGTAATTATTCATAAATGAAATTATATTAAATAAAGAGTACAATCATGGGCAGTACATACACCACACAAATTGAAATAGTGGAAAATATAGCATGAGTCTCACAAGAATAAAAAGTGAGATGAAACCCTTTATCACATTGTAATCAACTGAGTCGTATGACCAAAGGTTAATAAACACAAAATGAATCAAATAATACCATGAATATATTGAGAATATGGATAATATATATCATATGGAATTACACAATACACAACATTCAATTAATAAGTGGCGAACAATGGAAAGATCACTGAATTATAAGTGAAATTATAAAATACCTTACAAAAATTCGGCAGCCTAACGGCACCACATAAAATTTAAAAAAATGAATTGATGAGAGTAAGAGAGGGTCTCTCATCATATAAAAATAAAAATTACAGGGTTTTTAATCTAAAAGAACATCCTCTAACATATGAACATTGAGCTTAAAGGAAATGACATAAAAGAGAGTACTTGAAAAGAAAGAGAGAGGTCAGATCCCTTACCTCATGTCCGACTTCACTCTATCATTCTTTAATCTCTTGAATAATAAAATAAAGTTAATTTATACATGCTTAAGAACATTTTTCAAGTTTATTATTCCTTTTATATCACTTATTACCATGTTATAAACATTATTTAATCATTTATGTTAATAATGATCGTTTTGTTGATATTTGGTACTTGAGTCAAAAATAGACTTCTTATAATTACATGTCATTCATGTGGTCAAAGGTTAATTATATCCAATATGATATTAATTATTTAGATATCATATATATCATATATATCCAATATATACATGTATTTATAACAGTAAAAAACATTTAAAGGTAAGAGATGAAATGCACCGTTAATGGAGACAGTAAGCCGTACGTACACGTGAAGGCTACTTTCATTCTTATTTCTTCTTTTAATGGAATTAAAACATAATGATACATAGGTATATTATAATTATAGTATAATATAATATATAATAATATTAAATCTATTCTTCATACATCCCACATAAGGCATTAACGAGTCACTTCACTTTGAGGGGGCAGTAGTCTGCGCTTCTCAAATGAGATTATCCTATTTTCCCTACTATGGAAACCATAAAGGCGTGCTATAAATAGAAAATATAGAAACAAAAAGAATATATAAACATAATATATATCATATATAATTAATTTCCATCATAATGTCCACCATTAGAGGTGGTTGGAGACATTGGAATAATCATCGTTTCGTGAGGCGTTAGACTTCCATCCACAGAAACATTATGTTCTTCATCAATTAAAAGGAGGTGTGTGTAAGTGTAGTTAAAATCCATCTCATAACATAATCCTAGTATATTGAGGATACTGGTGTTGTTACAAAATAAATGGAATAAAAATAGTTTAGGGGATAAATATGTAAAATAAAAGAAAACAATTTAAGAGAAACTGTTACCTTTAATTTGGGTAAGTCCCTTTGGCTTGAACCAAATGATTTTTGAAGTACCTTCTGCTTAAGGTAAGGATTCTAGGAGAAGGAGAAGTATGTAGGGAGCGTAATTGGGTAGAGTTTTGACAATCCAAATTGATTGAGAGGTATTAGGAATTGGATATAAATGGTCTCCTTTTATAACGGAGAGGAGGGTCTCTTTAGGGAACTATGAAAACATTATTTTATTATATAATGATATTCTGTTTTAAAAGGTCCAAAAATCATTAAAGATGAAGATAATATGACTAATGATCGAAATAAAATCATCCAATCTGAATTGGAAATGTTTTGGATAATATTCTAATCATTATAATCACATTTGTTTAAATCATTTATTAATGGTGTAAATACTGCATCGTTATTGTGTCTTAAATAATATAATTTATTCGATGTATAAAAATTATAAAAAAATTACTATCATGTAGTAAATGGTTATATATTTCCATATAATATTTATATTCAAAAATAAGACTTATATAAAACAATATAAAAATTTATTACTAATAGATTTTTGTTAATGTCAATTTTGTATTCACGTTAAATTAATTAATCTAAATTGTCATTATCACTCCCATGTGTCTCAATGGGGTCCCAAAATCGACCCAAAGATGACCATGGAAGTTAATTACTAATAAAATAAGGTTTGGAAAAGTTTTATGGTAATATTGAATTATTATAATATTTTTTTAACCTTGAATTACCTGATTTACCTTTAACCATGGTAAATAAAAGTCAAAAGTTACTATTCATCAAAAAATTATTTTAATCTTAAGGAACCAAATTTTACTTCTTGTTAACAACCATGTAAGTAAGATATTTTAAATTCAATTCCCAAAAGTGGTAAAATTTTATTTAAATGAAAATGTCGGTTTTTTAACTACCACAAAGTGGTTTCACTATTCATCAAAAATTGATGTTTTTCAGAAAAATACAAAAAACTCAACCTAAGAATTATTTGATATTTGGAATTCAAAATTGATTTATATTTTACCAAATTAAATACATATAAGTGGAATTAATTAATTTAAAAATTAATTCTTGTTATCAAAACAAATAGTGTGTTTTTAAGAAACAATAACTATCAAAAGTTTAATAATTGTTTTTGTCCAATTTCAATGTGAATTTCATTCTAATGACCCAGATTGGATTAAATGGTAAAAATATATTTTAATTTCACTTTAAAACCAATTAAAAATATAATATAACCCTATAAATAGATTATATTTAATGGAACTTTTGAATTAAAATACAATATTTTTCACTATTCATTAAAAATGAACTTTATCGGAAAAATTCCAAAAAATTACACAAAGAAAATTTTGATGTCCCCATTCAAAATAAGGAATTTATTTGGTAATGTACAATATATTAAAGTGACGAAAAATATGTTTAAATAGGTTTAGCCATTAAAAGCCTATAAATCAGCCTTTTAATGTAAATTATGCTTAATATTAGATTCATTCACAATTTAAGCCTCAAACATTTATTGGATAAATGTAAATACATTTAACAAACATGTATAATGATATTTTATTTATTTTTCTTCATTCTTTCCAATACAAATGCTAGGAGTTCACTACCATTTAAAATAATAATATTATATTATTAGTGGGTAGCGTAAGATTTCAACGAAACTTGTTGTTGTATATTGGGTACGCTATCGAACAAAGCAACCCTTTTAAAGTAAAATTAATATTTATTTCAAAAATATTAATAAATATGAAATCTATATTATTCTTTATTTACCTGGGATGTTACGTCCTCCCCCCCCCCTTTTGGGAATGGCATCCTCACAATTTAAAAACAAGGTCTTAGAAACATCATTGAAAGTCCCACATCAGAAAAGGAGTCTGTAAAACTATCACTTTAAAAGTAAGAAAGAGATGCACAAAGGTCACCCGAGTTAACCCACAATAAGATTCCATGAAAACATAGATATGGAATAGAAAAAAAGGGTCATGTTCCGATGGAGATGGTTAGGAAACATGTTTAGAAGAATGTTAACCACCTGAAAATCACAAACTTGTGATGTGATAAACAGTCTTTGATTCCTCAGTAGGAAAAGTTAAGGGACATGGTTTTTGTTTAAAGATACATTTTCGTTGAAGAATTTGTTTATGAGCTTAACCAAAAATATAAGGAAATATACTTACTTGTTATGTAGACATTCATCTTTTACTATATTTCTAACATAAACACATATTTTCTCCGAACGCTGAATATACAGGATGACTTTTTTTCTCATTAGGAGCACTATAATAAACTTCGAGAGAATCACATAATCCACAAAATATTAACTATATATTTCCCATGTCTTCAGGTATTAACTAAAACCATCATGTTTAGTATAAGATCAGATAATCACCAAAAGGATAATTCTTTATAAAAATAAATACTACTCTTAATCTCTAAAATTCAACAAAAAGTACCCAAGGTTCTAGAAAGAACATTAAATAAATAGTTATCCTTAAAATTCGTCAATGTAATACAAATTAGGATTGAAACCCAAATCTATGAGGGATATAATCCCATAGTCTTCCAAGGTAAATCTTTACATTTATCTCCAAATAACATTAGTTACTCTTAATGTCTCATACTGAAAAGTAATTAACTTAATCACATATCCTCCATGATAGGTTAATAAATTACATAGATAACAGAAAATAAAATTCTTCCTTATTCATAAGATCATCTAACTAAAAGTAATTAGTTATACTAACCAGGTACTTCAAGTAGTCCAGAGGTAGGCGATAAATACCAGTCGCACTTTGGTTGTGGGTATGATTCCCACCGCTTCGTCTGACGTGACAGGTTGTCACATGGTTTACATGTTGTCCCTTTTCAAAAACTATATAATATTATAACATTCCTAAAAGAGATAAATTCATCAAAAAAACATAACATATTGTAACCACAAAGGTTATCTAATAACTTTTTTTTGTATCCTGAAATGTATTAACCATTAATTGCATCAAATTCAAGGATCATATAAACCCAAATCGTTCTTTATAACTATATGCACAAAAGAGAAGACAATTATTCATTGAATAAAATTTTCATATATCAAACATCAGGGTTACACATACTATAAAAATTTATCTAATTTAATCCCATCATCAAAACTCCCTTACTACTTTTATGCATTTCATCATCTTGAAATCTAGCAGAACTCTTAAATCTATTATATGTCGACCTCTTACTTATTCAACGTTCTTCATGACCCATTAACCATTCTTTACCAACTTATTATGAAATAATTATTTCCTACAAACAAAATCATGAATCATATCATAAAATTTCAATAATAGGAAAACATATGTTAATAAATAATCCATACCTTTCATTGGTCTTTGTTAGTTTCTTCATCCTCAATCGGAATGGCATTAGGTATTGGAAAATGAATATTTTTATGATCCTGGTGATTCCATTCCCAAAACATCTTCATAGGACATATTTTTTCATAATGACTATGCTCACCACATTTAAAACATTCAATTGATCCTTCATAAAGAACTTCTTTCCCTTTCCTAGAGTCAACTAGATGCTTCCTTTTTTCCATGGATGGTTTTTGCAATATAACCTTCATTTCCACATCTAAATAATCTTTCTATCACTTTGAAACATTTTCCTATTTATTTCTTTCCACATCTTTGAAACATATGTTTTTAACACACTTACCTTTATGATTATTACCTAAAAAACTGTAGGGATTTGTTTCTCACATATATGATGTCTTATAAAAATCACTAAGGTTCATGTTGTAAATCATTACTCTAGATAGTTCGTTGAGAATAACCACATGAGTTCTCATTGCAGTTCCCATATCATTCAACTTCTTGTTTAGAAAATTTCCATTGTTTTCTTCACATCCACTATTTCTTTGATGCGTGCTAGATCCATCCATTTACTAAAACCAAAAAGGTAAGTGTGAGTATATAATTAAAATAATCATATAATATCTTATGAGGAGGGTAAACACTATGATATACTTATTCATGTAATCATAAACTCATTCACTTTATCTAAACAACTATGACTCTTTCGAAAATTCTAACCATTATGGTAATGTCACTTATGCTTAAAGAATTCCCTAACCTCTAAAGTTATCTAAACCGACCTCTGATACCAACTATAATGAACCGCCCTTAAACATTACATAATCTTAAAATAATGAATAGTTCACATTGACGATCATTTCAGGTTTAGAGTTTTAGATAATTAGACATATCTATTACATAAAAACTTGAATATTACAAGTAGAAACTTCTACTCATTATCCATTTTTTCATAAAATAAAAACTCTTAAAAAGACACTTTTTTAAGTCCATGTTTTAGATAGCATGACTTTTCATTGATCCCATCCTTGAACATATTCATCTTTATGTCTTGTAGAAAACTTTTAAAAAACATGGGATGAGCATAAAAAAGATCAATAAGGGTAATAAAATTAGGAAAGAAAATAGTAGCCCAACAATAATTACAAATCCATGAAACCATACTTTTCTATCATAACATACCTTATGAAATCCTAAGATTTATGAATGACACACAAAAATCAAAAATCATTAAGGTTACTTATAGAATCCATATCAAACATACATTGTAGCTATCACAGCTACATAGGGAGAAACACTTGGAATAACCATCTCAATATATTCCCTAAATCTCTTTGGAGAAACATCACGTTTACCTCCGTCACGTAACCCAATGCATTGGAGAGCTATCTCGGGCGCACCCGCCCTATGTTTATCATGGAACCACTCATATACGTAATCAATTCCAAATAACCATAACATAATCAAAAAATATAACACATTTACAAAGGAAAGATAACATTTCCACATTCTAATATATCAAATCAAGACAATGTTTAATCAAATAATTTTGAAAACCATTTAAAAAGATATTTTTGAATCAAAGTGTCTAATGACACATTGAATATTTTAAATGAATTATCATTTGAAAACATTAATTTCCATATAAATAAATCATAAAACCCATTATGAAATCATGTACACTAATGAGAAATATTTAGATGAATAAATCATTAAAACATTTAAAACAATATTTTTGTTAAAGAGTTTTTAACAAAAAGAGAGACTCTGGAATACAAATAATTGAAGAATAAATTTTAATCAAAACATTATAATATCATGAGAATAAAGGGATTAATGATATAATATTTCAAAGGATAGTATATACACCATATAAGAGTTAATTGGTGCATAACAACAATGAAGTCTCCATGGAAATGTAAATTGGGATGAAATCGCTTATAATGATAGAATCCTTAAATTAAGGATAAATAAATAAAATAATTATGTGTGAGAAAAATAAGTACACCAAAAATATGTGGATATTAAATGTAAAACAATCAGAGGTCATTAAAATATATTTATATGATGACATTTTCAATATGTTCAAGGTGAACCCAAATAATTGAAAATTGGTTAAGAGGTTTCCTTGTAAAAATTCGACAGCCTAACGGCGTCACATTAAAATTTAAAAAATGCGTTGAAGAGATAAAAGGGTATATAATCACTTGGAAATATATTTTACATAAATAAGGATATATAAGAACATATCCCAACATAATAATATTTAAACTAAAAGACATAACAAAAAGACGTATTTTTAAAAGAGGAGGGTGAAAGGTTCCCTTACCGATTTTGTATATTACAAAACATACGTCACATGAAACAAGGAACATAAAATGAAGATGTAAATACTCATAAGTGAAATTAAATTACATAAATAGTTCTATCATGGGAACTACATACACCACACAAAAAGAAATAGTGGCAAATATAGAATGAATCTTACAGGAATAAAAAGTGAGACGAAACCCTTTACCACATTGTAATCAACTAAGTCATATGACTAAAAGTTAATATCCACAAAATCAATCACAGAATAACATGAAAATATTTAGAATCATGCTAATATTTATAAAATGGTATTTCACAATACACCACATGCAATGAATAAGTGGTGAACAATGGAAATATCACAGAATTAAAAGTGAGATAAGAAAATCCATTACAAAAATTCGGCAGCCTAACGACGCCACTTAAAAATTATTAAAATGAATTTAGGAGAGTAAGATAGGGTCTCAAATAATATAAAAATACAAATTACAGTATTTTTAATATAAAATAACATTCTACAACATAATAACATGTAGAATAAATGAAATGACATAAAAGAGAGTACTTGAAAAGAAAGAGAGAGGTCTGATCCCTTACCTCATATCTAACTTTACTCGATCTTTATTTAATCTACTGAATAATAAACTAAAGTTAATTTATACTTTCTTAAGAAACCTTTTCAAGTTTATTATTCATTTTATATCACTTTTTAGCATGTTTTAAGCATTATTTAATCATTTATGTTAATAATGTTCGTTTTGTCGATATATGGTACTTGAGTCAAAAATGGACTACTTATAATTACATGTTGTTCTTGTAGTCAAAGGTTCATTAGATCCAGAATGATATTAATTATTTAGATATCATATATATCATATATATCCATTATATACATGTAAATATAATAGTACATAAAATTTATAGGAAAGAAATGAAATGCACCGTTCAGGGAGACGGTAAGCCGTATATAGGCATGAACGCTACATTCATTTCTATTTCTTATTTTAATGGATTTAAAACAAAATGATACATAGGTATATTATAATTCCAGTATGATATCATATATAATATCATTAACTCGATCCTTTATACATCCCACATAAGGCATTGAAGAGTCACATCACATTGAGGTGGTGGTAGTCCGCGCTTCCTCAAATGAAATTATCATATTAACCTACTATGGAAACCGTAAAGGCGTGATATAAATGAAAAATACAGAAGAATAAAGAAAACCTAGACATAATATATATCATATATAAATGAAGTTTCATCATAATGGCCACCATGAGAGGCGGTTAAAGATATTTTAGCAACCATCGTTTCGTGAGGCGTTAGTTTTCCATCCGGAGAAACATTTTGTTCTTCATCCATTAGAAGGATGTGTGTGTAAGTGTTGTTCAAATACTTATCATAAAAACATCCTAGTAAATTTAGGATACTGTTGTTGTTACAAAAGAAAGTTATAAAAATTGTTTAGGGGATGGAGAAGTAAAATAAAAGAAAAAAATTTAAGAGAAACAGTAACCTTTAATTTGGGTAACTCCCTTTGGTTTTAACCTAATGACTTCTTTATGTGCCTTATACCTAAGGTAAATCTTATAGGAGGAGTAGAGGGATGTAAAGAGATTAATTGGGAAGAGTTTGGAAGATCCAAATGGCTTTATAGGAGTGTGTAATTGGATATAAATGCTCTCCTTTTATAAGGGAGAGGAGGGGCTCTTTAGGAAAGTGTGAAATCATTATTTTATTACATTAAATTTGGTTTTAATAGGTCCGAAAATTATCAAAGATGAAGATAAGATGACTCATGATCGAAATAAAATCATCCAATAAAAATTGGAAATGGTTTGGATATTATTTAATCATTATAATCTTATTTATTTAAATCATTTATTAATGAGATAAATAATGCATCAATATTGTGTCATAAATAATTTAATTTATTCGATGTCCAAAAATTATAAATAATTTACTATCATGTAGGAAATAGCTTTATATTTCAATAGAATATTAATAGCCCAAAATATTACTTATATAACACCTTATATAAATTAATTAGTAAAAGAGTTTTGTTAATGTCAATTTTGTCTTCACATTAAATTAATTAATCTAAATTGTAATTTTCACTTATAAGTGGCTCAATGGGGTCCCCAAATCGACCCAAAGATGCCAATGGTCATTAATGACTCAAAAAATAAGTTTTGGACAAGTTTTATGGTAATTTTTAATTATTATAATATTCTTTTAACCTTGAATTACACTATTTACCTATAACTGCAGTAAATAAAAGTCAAAAGTTACTATTCTCCAAAGAATTATTTTCATCTTAATGAACGAAATTTTACTTCTTGTTAAAAACCATGTTTGTTAGATTTTTGAAATTCAATTCAAAAAAGGGATAAAATTTTATTTAAATGAAAATTTTAGTTTTTTAACTACCACTAAGTGGTTTCACTATTCATCAAAAATTGATGTTTTTCTGGAAAATACCAAAAATTCAGCCTAAGCGTTATTTGATACTGCAAATTCAAAATTGATGTAAATTTTTCCAAATTCAAAACATAGAAGTGAAATTAATTAATTTACAAATTAATTCCTGTTATAAAAACAAATAGCATATTTTTATGAAACAATAACTATTAAAAGATTAATACTTGTTTATGTCCAATTTCCAATTGAAATTAATTCTAATGACCCACATTGGATTAAATGGTAATAATATATTTTAATTTAACTTTAAAGCCAATTAAATATATACTCTATCCATGTAAATAAATTATATTAAAAGGCACTTTTGATTTAAAATACAATATTTTCACTATTCATTTAAAAAATGAACTTTATCGGAAATATTCCAAAAAATTACAAAAAGTAAATTGTTATGTCCCTATTCTAAAGAGTGATTTTATTTGGTCAATTAAAATGTATTAATGTGAAAAAAACATTATTTAAAGAGTGTTCACCATTAAAAGGTGATAAATTGACCTTTTAATGTAAATTATGGTTAAAATTAGATTCATTCACAATTTATGCCTCAAACTTTTATTGGATAAATGTAAATAAATTTAAAAAAACATTTATAATAATATTGTATTTAGTTTTATTCATTCCTTCCAATACAACTTCTAGGATTTCAGTACCATTTAAAATAATAATAAAATATTATTATTGTGTAACATAAGATTTCAATGAAACCATTTGTTGCATATCAGGTACACTATCGAAAATAGAAACCCTTTTAAAGTAAAATTAATATTTAATTAAAAAATATTAATAAATATAAAATATGTCTTATTCATTATTTACCTGGTATGTTACACCCAAAATTCTTGTGGGAGTAGGATAATTAGATGTGTTTTTATTACACCCACATTTTTTATATTGATTTTTCTTTTTGAGAAAAAAAATATAATCGTGGGTTGAGTGTAATGACTACCACCACTAATATTTTGGTTTTTATAAAACATTTATATATTAAAAATTTACAAGAAAACCATTAGTTGGCTCAATTTAAAAAATATCCATATCATCTTCTCGAAGAAAGTGTTTTACCTTTGAGTGTACAAATCCATTATTACATCAAATAAGGGAGTGATTAGTGGAAGGGTTTATAGAAGTAATAAAATCATCCAAAACATTCCCATATCTATAATTTTTATGAATAGATAAATGATCATTCGTATGACCCTTTTGGTTTTTTAGATTGTGAAAAATTGACGAAGGGAACAGAACCTAACATGTAACTATATTATAGAATTAAGGTGAATTGGTCTCGATCTCCAAAATAAAGAAGCTCCTCTGATTACAATGATAGTGACCTAAAATCTTTGTAAGGGTCTCTACATAGAGAGAATCACCAAGAACCAAGAAGAAGAAAATGGAGGGGATCACAGATCGGTTATTATTTATGATAGCCCCACCCCCGCACATAGTGTCAATGCAATTCAAGCCATCAATATTTAGCTTGAGCCCTGAAGCATGTGGCTTCTATCTAGCCCAGGAACCTTAGGCTGGATGATCGAGCTGGGGATGGAATTATGATGAAGAAGATGATTAATAAATGGTGTAGAGTATAAGAATTTATAAATCCTAGATCAATATAATATGAATTTTTAGATTTTGTTGATAATACCTAAATAATATGGAGCTATATTCACGTGTCAATCTTCACTACCTGAGATCTGGAGAAGACAACATCTTGCAATGAATATAATTTCCCCTTCCCTGTGTTCTGCACTAGGTCATTCCATTTATGGTAACCAATGTTTAAGGAATAGGTTATCATAGTAAATCAGATTAGACAAGCATTACATGCATCCAAAGTACTATAAATGGAGTTATCCCAAACATTATTAAAGAATAGGTACTCGATAGATTCATTTTCCAACTCTCTGCATCAGTATCATATCGAGGTGAGGCTAACTCTTGATGGATAAAATTTTCATCAAAGGGAAGGGTAGCATACCATACACACCAGACTAGAAAAATTTATTTGGAAGTGATACTCTTTCACCAAAGGATATCTGCCCAGCTGCCTTGAAAGGAAATAGTAGGTTGGGTTTTAATAATGTCTCTAATGGAGAACTTACCAATTATTAATTCTGGGAATACAAACTTTTCTGGGTTTCTAGATTGCATAGTGGATTCAAAATTTTATTTCTGGGTTGCATCCAAAGTTAATGGAATGAAAAGATGGTATCTACTAGAATCAATGAAATATATAAGTGGATAGGGACACATTGGGAACCCCGTGATATACAAAGACCATTTACGATTCGAACATCTGATGTCCCCTTTTCCAAAAATCCATTGGGTGTGCTACAAGAGGATAGGAAGATAAGGATGGATCAACATAAGAATTATTTAATGGTTCAGATATAGAAGATATATACTTAAGTACATAACCACATTTCATGTTCATTCCTTATAATGATATCCCACCAAGTAACTCTCATGAAATCATTGAATAAAGACAATGAGTTGTGCTAGATAAACTTCGATGGTTGAGACCCCTTCTTCCGCAGGCTTATAAAAAATATCCAAAGAAGCCCAATGAAATTTTATATGGAGTTGAACACCCCAAAAAAATGATATAAATATGTTTTAAATATAAGAAATAAATTTTTTCATCCTTGAGAGTAGAAAGTATGTTCATGGGGATGGAAGACAGAACTGAGATGATGAATATAATTCTCCAACCACAACAAATGAACATATTCATCCAACTATGGATACAAATATTAATTTAATTAGTAAACATTTAATTTGTTTTTTATATGGTGGGTTTTAGGGTACCATGGATCGCCCATGTACATCATAGGAAAAGGGCCTTTCTGCATACCAAGTCTAGACTCCAAAAATCATGATGAACTCTCCATTTATTTGGTGGGATAAAAGAAAATAATCTTCTCCTAATTACTAAAATTAACACTCTAACTAAAATAAATCTTAATAGCCTCATTAAAAATATGAATAAAAACTATTCAACAATTAACAAAATTATGGTATCATCTAAAAACATCAGTTGAGAAACATCCCTATAGGAATGCTTCTAGAGGCAGGGAGTCACTTTTCCAAGTGCAATGGAATGATAAATATATCGATTGAGATCATATTGATTAATTAAAATGAAACAGGTGGAGATAAGTCACTCTACATAAATCCTCTAACATAATTGAAAAAACTAAATTCATTTTCCATGAATGGCTTGGCTATCCATGGATAACTAATTCCTTGAAAAAGATGGTTAAAAACCCATGAAGTGGAGCCCATGTTTTAATGGACCCCAATGATAAAAATCCATTACACTCTATCATAATCATTAATAATATCAATTATTATACTCATATTTCTACCTAGAGTTTTTAAATTGGTTTCACTAATAATTTCTATGCCTTATTCAATAGCTCCTTAGATAGATCATCCATTAACAAATCAATGCTATTGCTTGGTTTCCACACTTAGGATAAAAGGGGAAATCATTCAGTACATAATGATAGTCAAGACATTATATGAAACATTGAATATCCAAATAGTGTGGTACTAATTCAAATAGTATAGATTCATGACTTTGGGAAATAACACGATCATGGGTTAACTTGCCCCATGGGGAATATTACCTCCTTGGAAGAGGTATTTCACACCAAATATTAGAGTTTCATTCACTATGTCCCACGATTCCTTATATGAGGAGGTCTGGAAAGAATCTAGTACTAGGGAACTGACATGGTTAATGCAAAAAATATCTTATTGAATTTCATTCTCATCTGCTAAATATTGGATTAAAACATTTACCTCTTCTAACACTATGCCTGGAAGGACATCGAATAGGGTAGAGGAACTACTCAGGTATCCACATTCTATGAGAGGGTTCTGATCATCCTATAGGGACCTTACATTAATTTCCACCAATACATTTATAGAATATATATAATTTTAATAGGAACATTCCCCAATTTGCATGTTAGGACTTTAAAACTTTTGTTTTTAATTTATATAGGCTTGGAAATATGTCATGTTTTGATCTCCTTCACTAAGACACCTAGTCGGGGATTGTTATTTATAAACACATTCCTACTTCAGAAATAATTTAGAAAATTTGAATATTTTACCTTGAAACTCCAAAAAAATGAATCATCCCTGGAATATTCATGTCCAAATAGAAGATGATTATTATCTCTATTGATAGTTTCCAGACTAGCATTAGTAGTGGGGGGATATTTGACACCTTAGAAAAGGAAATTCAATAGCTGTAATATGCTCTTGTGAAATGAGACCTAGGTGTTATCACAACTAGTGGGAATCCAAGATCTCCGAAAAATATCATAGAATGATGAATCATCCTACTCCAATAAATAATAATAGAAATATTTCTCATTGTTATCTCAGGTTGCCAGTGAAATTATTAGGGGTGAGTGGTCTGATATTCCACACACTAGGTGAAGGATTTTGGTATCAAGTTGGGTCGATAGAGATTCATCATTAAATAGACATTGATCTATATGACTCCATGATCATTAGTTACCTCATTGGTTATTACATCATTAAAAAGGATCACCTAAGAAACCATCATCCATTAGACCATTTCTATACATGATTGAAATGAAATCCGAACAAGATTTTCTTGGGAATTGGCGCCGTCCTTTTTATCATAATGACTAATCAAAATTTGGAGATACCCAACCAATATCCAAGGAATATATCAAATATTAAAGGATCTTAGATCATCCAATAATGATTTTCTATCATGAGAATCACACTTTTAGTAGACAACCTACACAAAATACCCTTTATATCCAACATGAATATTGATATAGATACATTTCTCTAACAAAAAACCTATCTAACTATGAAGAGAGATTTCACAAATATCTAAATATTATAGTTGGTTTAAAAATAATGATGAAACCCATGTGTGCACATACGCTGGGAAAAGAACCCGATTTTACCTGAAACCTATTTGGGTTCATGGACTACAATTAATAAATAGAGTGATACTAAATTTAATTGATGATAAATTTTGATTTAACCTAAGAATCCAATCCACAAGAATTATATAAGAGAATATTAACCATTAATGGAATTTATTTTTGAACTGGAAGAAGAATCATAGCTCATATATTTCATTTAATAACTGACATTGAATTTAGATTTCAACTGAGATCTTTTCTACAATATGTTTGATTAGAGGAAAGCTAATGTTAATGATTTATTTTCAATCACAAAATAATTCGTTCTAGAAAGATAAATTCTAACTAGGAGGTCTTGGAGGATAACATCTAGAAACACTAGAGGAAAACATATGGTTGGATAAGAATTTTGAATGAAATTATTAGCATAATCCCATTGATCAATCTCTTTGATGGAAGGGCGAAGTAATAAAAAAGATGAATGCTACCCTAGATAGATTTAGGAGATATACATAACACTAATAATTCAATAATAGATAATAAATTGAGTCCTATGATGCTAAGGAACTAGGTCTTAGTTGGGTAGGACCAGATCCACCATAAAATTAAACATAAAAGAGATGGAAGCTTCAATTATTTATGGAGAGGTGGTGGGGAACAATAATTTCTTCCCCTAATGAACTGAGTGTGGAAAATGACATGTAGGTGGAAACAAGGACAGCATTAGGTGCCATAGGTTAGAAAATTATATTAATAAACATGGGACATCTTCATTTAAGACATTAAACACTCTGAGGAAGAATTTTATTGGAGACGGTATCCAATATAGAAATGCATAAAGGGTAAACCAGCACCTGAGACCAATCACACATCCCTTACACTCATTATAAAATCTTGGGAGGAAGATGGATAACAAGGTTAATCTCAATTGAAATAATGGATGTTTCCACATCATCATGGATTATAGATCATTGATCCACATAGAGGAAGCAGCCCATGGAGTCCTCAATATCAATGAGGAAATCAGAATTCATAAAGGGTAGATATAGGCCCTGAAGTTTGATCCAAACAACATCCAAGGTAAATAATTTACAAAATTTTCACCTATATACCACTAATGATGGATGAATCGCCATCATCAAGCTAACCATAGAGTGTTTAACCAATCTAAAATAACATCATCCCATAAATAGAGCATGATAAAAAAAGTATTTTCGATGAAGCCTAGAAACCCTTGACAAGGACTCTATATTCCACAATTGAAAAAGGCACTGAAAAAGATGAATATTAGTTTTATTAATCCCAAACATATCTCATAGAGTCTGTTATAAATTATTAGAAGCTGTGTGAAATTTTTCCATTAAGACATTGAATGATGTAATCCCTTCAGCTCAGCAAGAATAAGACCCCTTCTTAAAAGGCAAGCAATCTTTTAGACCGGTTGGGTTGAAATAGTTTTGGCTAAAAACATATATGAAAAAACTTGTCCTTTGGTTCTTTAAAAAGGTTTTTTACTATTTTTAACTGAATCAGAAGTCCATGCCAGAGCAACAGGATGGCGATCTGAAGAAGATGACAACAGCGGCATATAAGTCACATTCTCAAAAAAAAATTAAAATATATATCCCTCCTATATATAGAGAGATATGTATGTGTATCATAATTTCTTATATTATTCTCATATAGAATATTATTTTTATCACATTTTAAAATGATAAAAAAATTATTTTTTATTAATTTATTGGTGTCATCCTGATTTTTTGGGACCCGTTGTTTCTTTTTATTAATATATTAAAAATAATAAAAATAATAACTTTCATTGCCACATTTTTTCCCAAATGATAGAATATTTCATGAATGGATTCGTAGATTATTAAATCAAGAATACCATTAAACTAGTAATATATATTTTACCCAAGGTGTGATATATGATTTTCCTATGTGAGTTGTATTAATTAAGAGTGGTTGGTGAAATAAAATAAATTAAAATAAATTTATTATAGAAATTAATATATGTAATTATATGATATGTCCCATTTTACTTTTAAAGTCATTAATAGAGACTATCTATTAATAGTACAAGGGGGTACCCACATTTTCATTATGATATTTTGAGAGGGTCGTATAGGGGAGTGATTGTTGATGTTGGTGGGTTCATAAATCAATGAACACAAATTCATGGCGGGTCTATCTCATTGATGATGCTGGTAATATTTTATTATTAATTGATAAAACCATATGGATAGTCTTATAAATCATTAAGTTTTTGAAATTATTTATTATTGTTATGAATGTTAAATAATTCCTCTATAATTAATTATTTGATCAATAATTATTTAATATTCCATTAGGTTATTGTTTTCCAAGGATTTATAATTGATTATTTATTTTATTAAATCATTTTTAATATATTTTCTATCCATTGAATATGCATTATATGTATAGAATTTCAAAAATTGGTTTCTCACAATTTTGTTTGTGGATTTCTACCTCCATTCATTGAATTTACATAACTCGTGTTTGATTAGTTTGTGATTAGACCAATTATGGGAACCAATTTCATTGCTTTACCATTCATGGGGTAAGGTGGATTGATTTTTCAGGATCGATATTATTTGTTTTAATTTAAAATATGTCTATCAAGGAGGATTGAGACCATAGATAGAATTAGAAATGATTATTTTTACATTATCTTTCACGAGTAGCAATGTGAATCTATATTGATTTTAATTTCTATTAATGCAGATTATATATATTTTAGAATCGTAATATACATAGGAAATGATATTTTATGTATTATTAGAAGTAAAATATTATATGTTTTTATGGAGGAAGTAATGAATTGTAACATGATAAAATCTTGAATTTATTGACAATATTTATATATAGGTTTTCTAGTTCAAAACAAGAAACATCGTGGATACCCCTCCATCTAGAACTTGTGTTCAAGGATTTGAGAAAAATCACCTATCCCTATTAATTTCTTAAAATCCATATAATCCATAGTTTAGAATCTCATCATGTATTTTCCCATGTATACATACCTATTAAATGAAAGAGTGGCATTCCAAATAACATTTTATTATTCTTGATAAACTTACAAGGGAAATAACATATTAATTGTTTTGAAAAACATGGGTAAAAAACACATTCCATTTTCCAAGACCAACCTCTAAACATGGTGTTCATATATAAATTGGTTCCAAAATAGCGGATGAAAATATATGTTAGACAATTTAACAATGATACAATTAGTTATAATTAGAACTTTCATGAACCCATTTGAAAATATTGTGTACATTATAAAAAATTTCAAATGTTCTTTTAAGAAATTATCATTCCACAGTAATCATTAGAGAGAGTTAGGTATCCTAGTTGGTGTTACATAAATATTACAAAATATTTAGATTATTCCAATGTGATTATGTGATGGGTTGAAATATTATATCCTAGGTATTCAAACAGAATCTAATATTTTACCCACATTGATAAGGAATAACCCTCTATATATAGAGTAGAATCTAACCCATTTATTAGATAATATGAGACATTCATACTCTAATGTTTATATTATCACACTTACAAGAGCATAGATAAGACACGTATCCTCCAACAGATTAGAATCTCCAACCCTTTTATAAGAGATATTGGACACGGATCCTCCACAAATAGTTCATTATTTTATCTACTATATAAGATGATGATCACCCATTATTTTTACTTGAAAGGGACTATAAATAATGATTAATACATCTAATGCAGGATATGTGATGAAGAATTATTTTATTTTTATCAATAAAAAATATTAATCTGATATTTGAGTAAATTATTTAGTATATCTATTATGTCTTCCTTTAATATTCTAAATTTTTGTGCATTAAGAGCTAAAACTTTATTGATAAATATTACTTCTTTATTTCAAAAAATAATAATATGTATGTATACACTCATACATACATAGTATCCTATCCTACATTACATTCCATATATATATATGAAATTATCATTGATGGATTCACTAGTTTATTATAATTTTTTTGTGAATAGTTGTAATATTTAGTAGAGATAGTATGTGAGAATGATTGTATTTTTGAGATAGACACCGGTTATTCATGATTGTCCTTATATCTATTATAGTAATATAAATCACCTCTAACAAATTTTATTAGTTCTATAATGCTCTAATATGTGATATTATAATTTTATGAAAGCATTTTAATTTTACTTTTTATCCTTAAAACACTTCATGGTGGACAAGGATAAGTTTTTGTGTGTGTTATTATTGGAAATTTTGTCTATGGATTCTCATATTTGTAGAATTCCATATTTATTAATGTAACCAACCGCGATCATATTATAGGATGTAATGTGTGGTCACACATGGTATACTGCCAACTAAGTGGTCCCTAATGGGAATTGTCATGGTGATATTTATATATTTTTTATAGTCATCGATAATATGTAAGAAAATCATGTATCTTGGTCAAAAAAAATTATAGTAGACCCCATATTATCTTAAAAATATTGAATAGGGAAAAAATAATGGAACCCAACAGAGAGGTAATATTTTATAGATATAGAATGATAAAATATCTGTAATATGTTAATAATAACAATTTTCTAATTTCTTCCCTAGGATTTTATTGGGACTATATTAAAAATGTCAATTATAATGACTTCCCAATTCCATACACTTATAAGTAATAGATTCAAAAAACCTATCATTAGTTTTTTCTCAACCTTCACTATCTATAATTCAAAGAATACTATTTCTTAATCAAAAATATGTATTTTATGTTATCCTCTTGAAAATTATAACACAAATCATGAAGAATTTGTTTATTCTTATATGTATATAGAATATTGAGTTGTGAGATTATCCCTTGTCACATTCTTAAATTTTTTAATAGATTGGATAAAAATCCCTGTATCAAACCACAATACTCCACAATGATGTATATTTAATTTATAAAAATCTCAATTCATTGTATCTCATATCTTATCTTCTAACATAATATCATCTCTTTATGTTGTTATGATCTTCCACTAAAATTGTTGAAAGTATATATCTTGGGAAGTGATGGATGATGTCAACCCCTTAATATTATTGATATCACTCTTTTACTATTCTGAGATTAATGATTCTCCTTCATTCATTATTAGTTTAATAACTCTTAGGTTTTCCTACTAAACTCAATATTGAATTTATTTTTCTTTTAAATAGTTACAAATAAAAGTGAGATTATAATCTATATGAAGTTCTGACCATATCATATGTCACATATATAGTTCATTTTGTCTTCATATATTACCTAAATTATTTTGGATGTTTTATATATCAAAATTGTCCACAAAATTTTACTTTCTACATATCATGAAATAAAATATAGTTATAACTGGCTCCAAATAATCAATTGTATAATTTTATTCAGGTGGCATCCACTTTCTAAATGTATATCAAATCATCATTAATGTTATTATAACTATAGATCATAGTAAATTAAGTAGATAATCACTGTGAAATTAAAATCCTTACATTTTTTTTTCGTAATGTTGGAAAGGATATTTTAACTATCCACTACTTTAAATATTGGATACCTTTCTCACACACCTTTCTCCAAAAAATTATAATCCTCATCTAAATTAACATATCTTGGAGATAATGAATCCACATATTTGTTATCAAAAACACATATATATTTTACTAATAGATTCAAGAGACTATTTATATCAGTTATAAATATAGTAAGAGACCACTACTCTATCTACATTGTCTCTACTGGATCACTCTTGATTCATTCAGTTGTCATAATGTGTCTCATGAACATGAATTTACATCACTCCAAATCATATTTTTCCAATTTTCCAAAAACATATTCTTTTTCTATTAGGGTTTTAACTTTACGCTTATATATATATAATGAATTTTACAATTTAATGAATATATAAAAATATTTCTAATATAGATAAAAAAAGTACACAGGACGTCCCTACTTATTTAATTCGAAAATTCATGAAAATTGATCTTCCTTTACGATGATAAATGACATAAAATCTAATAGTGTAAATATATGATTTGATAATAATTATTTTATATATCTTCATTCATAAACATTAAAATATTATTCTCAAATTATGGGAAATTATTTTAGATGAGTGGATCCCAATAATCAAGGTTGAATAAATCATCCATTTTTTGTTGATTGTATTTTTTTCACTGTAATCAGATTATGATCTCTAATATTTATAATTAAATAAATAGATATATAATTATTGTTCACAATTATAATGGGTTCCTCTATAGAGAAACAATGTGTAGAACAATACTCTTCACTAATAGATATTGATATTTCTTCACCAATTTCTCTAGCTCAGCATATCCAGTTCTGTATGTGGTCTTTGGTATTATATTTGAACATGGATTTAGTTTAGAAAATAAAATTTCCACTCTAAAATACAGAGGTCTTGGTAAGACATCATAAAATAGTAAATGTATTCTTGAACAATGTGTTTGTCACTTATCAATATTTTTCCACTTTCTACTGCTTTATCACCAATAATTTCATTAAATATGGTAGTTGGAAGTGGTTGTCTGTAAGACGTAGGACATTTTATCTCTCCAATGAATATAAATAATATTTTCCAATTAAGATAACTAATTTTTATTTCTTTTATAGTTAATCTAGAAATTATAAATTGATATCCAATCCATTAATAATATTATATCAAAATACACCATTAGAAGACCACTATGTATGTGGAGTGTTTGTACTATTCAATGTAAATAGGGAAATCCCTCTATATAATTGATGCATGATTTGTTCCAACAAGAGTTCTTATTGACCAATCCACCTATAGTAGTTCAGGTATTAGAATGAAATACCTTGAAAAAATTAATGAAATAAAAGGATACATATAACAGTAATCAAACAATGTGCTTTCTATAGATGAGTGTACACTGATTTTAACTTCAACAACATCATTTAGAACATAAAAATAGAAAATAAAGAATGAAAAATCAAGAAATAATCCATTAGTCTCTATAGTGGTTATATAATTCTCCCTAAATTATCTTTATATATTTTAATTAATTAGAAAAATATATTTTCTACCCACATTTTAATAATCATAGAGTAGGTTGTTTATACACCATATTCCTTAGTTCATTAAAAATCATATATCGATTCTTTAGATAAAGTTAATATTTTGGGTTATATTGTCATTTATTTCACAATTCTAACTCATTCAACATCCTTTAATAAAATTCCTTATTAATTTTTCCCATAGATGTGGCACTTTTATATATTTTTTTTCATTTCATATCATTATTGGTTTAAAATATGTCCAAATTTTAGATATACCACCTTGATCTTAAAATTCAATACATGATTATAATGTGAATCTTAAAACACTCTTCACAATTTTATACCTCGTTTACCATTAAAATCATTAATCATATAGTCTATAATTATAATATCAATTTATTGAGGTGGTGTTATCCAACCAAATATTTATCGATATTGCTAGCATAATCAATGAAAAATCCTGAAGTATTTCACTAAAGCATTATAATGTTCATATAATTATTTTAACTTATTAATTATACCTTTTCTCCATACCAAAGATTACCCTCTCTCTCTGGGCACATAAGGTGAAACATAAATACAAGTTGATAAATAATGTTTTAAAGTATTCCCTCCATTGTTTCTACCTCTTTCTTTTGTATCATGATCATGATTAGAGTATACGACTAATCAGATTTTCCATATATCAAATATTATACCAAAATAATATTCAATACAATACAACAATATAGTAATGAAGATTTATTTTCTATAGTATTGATCATTTGTTTCATGATTAGTTGTTCAGTGGTTCCATTAAAAAAGGTAGTTGTGGGAGTGTGATGAATTAAACTGCTATTTACTCCCTCCAAGATGATGTTGGATGCAACACATGGTCTTGGTTGTTCTTCACGAAAATAGTTAAAAAATTAAATATATTTACCATGTTATCAAAAATAACATTAAACATGTTTGGAATACCAATCATTTATTGTATGTTATTTCTAATATTTATTTGACTCAATCAATCCCTTTCAATTTTCCAATAAAAGGAAAACAAAAGTGGTATTTTTAATAATAAAAATATACTAATTCTTATTCTATGTTAAGTATTAATTCAAACTATATTTCTATATAATTGTATTTGAAGATATTTGTAAACGAAAAAAAATAAATTTAATATATATCGTTCATAATAGTTTTTAAATAGTTGGGGGTTTTCCAAATCATACCCCTTAGGGGTGTCTGTCATGGTGTATGGACCTTGTAATATTTCTTTTTTAATCGATAAATGTTTTTTAGTACCAACTTGTCCATTTATAGGTTACCCCTATGTATTTTTGTTCCACCTCTAATTCATGCTTCCCTTATTTTTATGTAGATATATTTATGGAAAAATAATCCACATATTCAATATTCTATTATGTTTTTTTGATATAAAATTATCACTTGAATTTTAATAATTAGTTATTGTCTAAATGTAGAAAATTAAATAAAAAAATTATTTTATAGAAACAATGGTGACCTTCAATTTTCATACATGATTACAATCATTTTTTTAAAAAAAAATTTATAAATCAATAGATATTTTGAGTTTAGTGACATAGATAATGGGTACATAATAAATGAACCATCCTACTAAAAAGAAGAAAAATAATTTGATAATTCTGAAATTTTCTATTAATCTAATACTAGATCACTTAATTTCATAATATTTCAGGGGATATATTTGTCCATGGAAAGGATGAGAATAAATCACATAAAGTGATATAAGAAACTAGTACATCATGGTAGAATAAAAAAGAATAAAAAAAGATGCATAAAAATAGTGAAATATGAATGTTGGCATCGAAATGCGGATTCAATATAAAAATAGGTTATTTTAACATATCACTAATATTCAATTTCTTATAATCATATAATATTATAATAATGTTGTTTACCAAGGTATTGTAAAAAAATTATTCTATATAGATAAATTATTAAACTATTAAAATAGATTTATATACCGACACACACATCATATGTAATAGTCTTTCTACACCACATAGATCATAATAAATAAATAAATAAATATGGCATGATGAATAATGAATGAGTTATATTAATAATAATTTAGTACATAGGTGTTTAAAAATCATAATTTCATCATTTTAAATGAAAATAAGAAGATGTAGTTTTTATACCTTGAAATTCCCAATAAATGATTTATAATTAACAATATTTTAATGAAATTGAATAACTTTAGTATTGGATATTTATAACATAAATGGGAGTCATGAAAATGTAAAGTTTGATTTTTCCAACTTATCAGGCTTGCAAAAAGGTTTATTGAACAATATTTGATTAGAAGAAATAAAGGAAACCATTAATATAATTTTTTTTTGGATAATGATGGAATGATCATAAGTGAATTAAAACATAATAATGATGAAATAATATCACTAACTAAACATAACATACTAGGATGAAAAGGTAGATAAAAATAATACCATACAATGTGAGGTAGACTCTAAATTATTGATAAAGGTTTCTTGAAAAATTGTATCTTTTTTGATCACCTACCTATAAAGAAAAATACCACTAAATTATTCAAAATATATTTGGATAGAATGAAATTGTTTTAAGGGGAGAGTAGATATATGATATATTTTAGTATTTTTAATTATTTCCTAATTATAGGTTTTGGATATATATGAATTTGAAGATGAAATCATTATCTTTCCCCTCGTTTTGAAACATGGTTTCTAAAATTTATGGTACAATATTTGATGACTATATATTTGATTACAGATATCAAATTGCTCACATAATATTTATAATATGAATATAAATTTATGACAGAATGTTATTATAAAAAAGTTAAGTAAAATTATAAAAGTCAATGTTTTTGTATTTTATCAATTTCATAAATGAAATAATAATTTTCAAATAAATTTTTTTATAGGATATTTGTTTTTCCATAAATTTTTATTTTAAAATTCATAAATTACATATTCTGAATTTTAATATTTTTACTGGTTTTATAAAAAAATTTAATTCAATTAAAAAAACATGTAATGTAACATAGTTTTGGTAGAGTAATAACATATTTTAGTTATTTAATCATTATTACAAATTTTTTAAATTATAAAACATATAAAATCATGAAAACATATTCTTATTTTTCACTATAAAAATGTATTTTAGAGGATTATCAATACATCACCATCACATAATTACGACATGGTGATTTTAAATAAAATATTTGTTTATGTTTTTTTCTAAATATGGTAATTATATATAGTAAATAAAATATCATTATTTAAAAAACAATAATATTATTAGATTATCAAATTGTATGAATGTTAACAAAATTACATAAGATATTATAAAATAATGTAATCCTTTATTTTTAAATCAATAGAGTATTAGAATTATATCTCATTTCTGAATAACATTTACATAAAATATATTATTTTATGATAAAATATTAATTTTTTTAATATTTATCAAAAATAAAATTATGTCTTATTTTTATCCAAATATCTATTTATCATTTTTTTCAAAAATTTTGGTTTTTATTATTAACTAGTATAATAATTGTGGGATTTTATAGTCCACTATTTCATTTTTAAAAAGAAAATTACACATTAAAATAGTATTATATATATTACCCCTTATGACATAAATATAAACCGTGATGTTATGGTTTGTGATTATAGTACATTAATGGGGTCGATTGTCTTGTATTGACCTAGTGGTGATCAGTACATACCTGAAGATATCAATATTGATGATTCCACTCAGTCCTTACTTATTGAGTCTCTACATGGGATATGTAGAACCCTAGTGATGCTATATACTTCCTATAAAATAATATCTAGGATTCAAAAGAATTTAACTGATTGTTTGATTCCATAATGTCTCCATTCAATAAATTTTCTACTTCTTCATTACACATTATATAAATTAATTCTGATGGTCAAAATTCCGACCAGTCATATATGCCATTTGTCAGGTTTTGGTAAGATCCTCATTTTCATGATGGGTAATATATATATACCACACTGTTCAGACACTGAATTATTATTTACAACACTTGTAATGGTTATAAACCTCCACAACATATTTATATCATATTTCAAACATTTCTATTCATTTTTTTTATAGAATGAGAGACAATCATTTGATTATTCAATCCAATAGATTTTACATTAGTGTTTAGATTTTTCATATTCGTTTATCTCAATGTACTATTTCTATATATTATTGTAAATATTAATTAATGATATATAATGAAATATATGATTCCATTCATTCAATTATATTATAAAACATAATATAATTTTTATATGCAAAAATGTTTTATTTTTTATATAATAATTTTTGACAATTAAAAAGTTTGTTTCACATTTATTTACCCTTGCTTCAACTTCAACTATATTGATACCCAATAAGATAATTTTAAAAATAATCCATTTAAATCTGTTTAATTATATTATTTTTAATTTATAGTGAAACATCCTTTTCTATTTTTTGCGGATTTCTTTTTATTGTCATTATCAGCATTCTAAAAAATCACATTGAAATATGGCCAAATTATAAATAATTTAAACATGTCTATGGTCTGTTTCCATTGATACTTCTTATATAAGAATTAAATTTGATTCCGAATGTTAATAGAAATTACATAGTGTAATTTTCATAATAATGTAAACAATATATTATATAAATATTCTATAAATAAATTAATGAAAAATAATTTAATATGTTCCTCAATTCCAGCTGCAATAACATTTTATAAGTCACCAACATTATTGAAAAATAATTAATATATAGTTTTATTCGATTTAATTTTTCATCGTTCAATACAATTAGAGAGTATATAAGTGGATTTATTTAATTAAATCATCATGATATAATTATTCACTATTAAAAAATTGAATATATGAAAGTATCAAAAAATTTCATTGATACTATATAAGTATCAATGATTTTTTATTATTTTTTTACCTTTAATACAAAAATTATTATATTACTATATTTTAACTTTTTGGACAATAAATTATTCATATCCTCAATTAATATTTTCCAATATATCCAATTTTTCATTAGAAAATACAGAACGTGTCAATTTTATCAAAATATATATTAATTAGGATTTGGATAAGTAAGTTTGTGAAATTATGAAAACATTGACTAAATTGCATTATAATAATATCATTGAATACATTATATATTCATCCTTTTAAATTATTATTATTTAATTGTAGAAAAATGAGTTCTATATACAATAAATGTGACTCTTCTTTATTTTTCAAAATATAATAATTAAAACCATAATATACATTAAATATCCTTATGCTAATAATGATATTTTGATGAACGATTAGAAATTATTAATCATTATGGTTATAGTACACCATTTTTTAACAACATTGTCCCGAACACACTATCAAGGGTGAATTGTTTATGCATTATTTTACTTTTAAAAATCACATTGATTTAAAAATTATATCATAAAGAAGAACCCAACCAAATAATCATGATAAAAAACTATAATATCAATAAATGAAAAATAAATAAAATAATATATAGAAATTAATCCATTCTCTAAAACATGATTCATTTATATGGCACACATGAATAATGTGTAAATTTGTAAAATTCACATTACACTAACATTATTAAATATACATATATCTCATATAATTTCATAAATATATTGTCCATATAAAGTTTCTATCAAAATAATCATTTATATTGTTAATGAAAAAAAATTACATAAAATATCCTATATTTTATTATTTTAGTTCTCTTTTTCATACTAAATTTAGTTCATCAATTTAGGTACACATTATAAACTGCTAAATTTTGCTTCTCTAAATATTATTATATACCCTTTTGTATTTTCTTATAATTTTTAATCATTTTCTCTAATATAAATATTGAAAACATCCTCAAGTAAACCATTATTGTTTTCACATTTCAAAATATTATTGGTCTATTATCTAATCTGTAATCAGCAATTTAAAACAACCAATGTCAAATGTTTTCTCTCATAATTAATAAAATATTCTATTTTTTTTAAAATTCAATTGAATGAATATAAAAATGACATGATGTTCAGGGTGGAGGAATAAATATCATAAAAATCAACATGACTATAATGTAAAATAATTTATTTCACAAGTATATGTTTTTATAAAAATTGATCATTATGTGGTCATTTTGAATTATAATAACAGAAATAACATGCCTCGTACCCTAAAATATTTCAAAAAATTTGACGTTGTTTTATTATTGAGTTAGTTATAGTGAAACACTATAAAACACACATATTATATCCATCACTATTATTTAATAGCATAATATTATGTTCTTATATCTACTCACCATTTCCAAAAAATAAGTATTTTTCCACTGAATAATATAATTTTATATGAGTATTTCTACTTTAATATGTTTATTTACTTCTAATTCTCACATGTTCTTTATTATATCAATAAATTCTAAACATTGATGTAAAAAATAAAATTGAATCAGGACTAAAAATAATTATAAAAATTTATTCTTATAAATAATAATTTATTATTTTACAATAATAGTATCACAATGATGTTTAATTTTCTCATCAAAATCACATTCATTTTTTCAAAAATATCATCACATAATATCGAAGATAGTATTCAATTTTTTTCAATAAATAAAAAAACCAAATTATAATTTATATTTCCAAAAAAATATTGACTAATAATTCCATGTGATTAAAAATATATCCTCTTTAAATGTACTGGGTTTCAATAGTTATCCAAAAATATCAGATTTGATATATATAAAATTAATATAGAAATATTCAATTATTTTTAAACCCGAATAGTGTATTAAAAAAATTGAATCGATGCACTAGATTGAGATACCATTCTGAACATTTTGGTTTTTGTGATCACACATATTTAGATCTATTTTATATTTCATAATGTTCTAGTGAACATTGTCAACTCATTGATCATCAAATATTTGATAAAGTTTCTCTACCTTGATGACCCATTTAGACATAGAATTGAATGAATATGATAGTTTAACGAACAACTACTTCTATTTGACCCATTAGATTATTTTTGATTAGTTATATTTTCAATATTATAGTAATTCATTGAATTGTTCAAAATCAGACGATATGGAACCTTTAATATTTGGATCTAACAAGATCGAGAATTTATTGTTTCACTCAAAAAAAATATGAACCAATAAATAATTGGATCGAACTATTTTATCTTAAAAATTATATCATGCATAATAGCTTAACGACAATTAGGTTCATATAAATGTGGCATGTGATACCCAAAGATTATGATCATAGTTCCTAATTGTGAAATAGTCATAGAATGTGGGCATTGATGTGTAAATGACAACCATAAAATTTCATACCAATAAATTTTAAATTTTTTCAAATAAATTTTTAATACCTAATATTATATGACCCCACTCATTTAATTATTCTATTTGAGTATCACACTATAAATACCCTATAATATACTTAATAACAAATATTGTCAAAATAATAAAATCTAATGATCACAACAGATATTAAATTATTTATAATATGCTTTTACTTCTGATAACTATGAATTGAACTATATGAAGTATTTTTCATAAAATTAACGGTATATAGTTATTTTAACAATCAAATATTAAAGATAAATATGATCTAAATATATAAATTAGAATAGTCTATCCTGAACTTGCAAATTTTATTTATATAGAATCATGAAATATATTAATTATCAAATTTCAAAGTTCATTATCTACAACATGAGAACATTATTGATATTTGTTTCATATAATGTACTTAAATTATATTGAAAATTTTAAATTAAATGTAGAGAGTCTGAACTTATATATTTATATTGATGAATCAAAATGTTGTCGTACATTTCAATTATTTTAAGATTTAATTATACTATTATTTGTTTTTAAAACTTATAATATTTTTCTTAAGGTCTATAAATAAATTTATCCATGTGTGTAGTATGTTTTAGTATTCTATTATCATATTATGTAATTATCTAACTTTAAATCTTGATTTATATTTCATTATATTTAAATTTGACATCCCTTTATTTTGGATTCCTTTAGAAGAACGTTAAACCCATCCTTAATTATTTTAATAGGATCCATTTAATGTACTTTTGTTTATAGACCTACCATATTAATTATAATTCTAAAATTTTCAATATTGTGATACACTATGGAATAAAATATCTCAAAAAAATATATTTTAGACTAATATGTCTCAATATTATTTTATATGGATTACTATATTTACTAGAATGAATCTAATGTCAATAATGATGGATAAATACCAAGGAAAATAACATGGACCATAATGTGAAATTTATTAACTTTGATCCAATTTATTAAAAATATATTCTATAAACATCAATATCAAATTAGTAGAAATACACTATAGATGTGATTTTATATTATCTTATATTTAATTTCTATTATTTTTCTCCATATCCATCCAAATATTTTTTTGTATTTTATGATAAATAAGATCCAATTACATATCACAAAAGATGAAACAATTTATGGACTCACCAATACACTGCAAACCATCCAACCATTGTTCAGAAAATACCTGCAATCGCCGTTCAATATTTAAAATCACATTTGGAAACCATACCTTGACTCGAGCCTCTATAGTCCAAATTTTCAAAATCACAATTCAAAATCAAATGAAGGAACCACTGAAAAACTGACCGCGTCACACATTTAGCTGAGTAGCCTGACACACCAATGCTGCCATCCTCACCACAAACAAAACATGACACATTTGTCGCCTAAACGGAAACCATGCTCGGCCTTGCGAAGTCACAATACCACAGAAGACACTATGCATCTGAAGCACCATAACCGAAATCTGGAGTAAAGCTAGAAGCCACCTCAGGTTGAACCTCTTGTTCCATGGGTGACTGCAAAAACTGCACATCTCAGAGCCTCGAAAGATCCACCACTCCACAACAAATGTCAAATAATTCAACAAATCATTGATTTTTTATACATGATATTAGTAGGGTTTCATTCATTACAAAACCCATTTTATACCCATGGTCTTAAATTATTTTATACCGAATAATTCATTTCACCCTTCAAATAAATGTGGACCATTTCAATTACACCTAATTGATTATATCCCATAATCATTATATTCATACTTAGAATTCCAACTGAATATAAAAGATCAATTATTGTAGAAATTTTACCACTTAGTTAAATCCCAATTAATCTTCCATATCTATATTATCAAGGAATCTAATATAAAATTCTATCATCATACATAAATAAGAGCATGAGGTAAATGTTATTAATATATATATGGTATATTGCTGAAATATAGCTTGATAAGAGGTATTTTGTGTCAAATATATCATGTTTTCATTTTTGGAATATGATATAATTAATAAAAATAATTTTTATTTGGTTTGATGTTTTTATTATATATTCGTTAGAATGATGTTATGAATGGTTATTATGTCAATAATTAAACGGAATGGTTTATAAGTGAAACTATTGAATTTTTAAGTGTAATACTTGACATTAAAAGAGTATTGTTGTGTAAAATGAATTACATAAAAGAACAAAATTGATAGTCATAAAAAATTTATCACAGTATATTATATTTACTTTTAATGTTATATAAAATTATGAATGAGTAACTTGGTAGATATTGGAAGGTTATCTAACAATAGAAGTGTAGTTTTATAGTGAAAATATGTTTAACAACTGTAACAT
This sequence comes from Viscum album, assembly GCA_963277665.1. Lineage (NCBI taxonomy): Eukaryota > Viridiplantae > Streptophyta > Magnoliopsida > Santalales > Viscaceae > Viscum > Viscum album. The sequence continues at coordinate 18,432 of CAUJRU010001452.1, read as the reverse complement.
TATTGGATATAAAATGAATAGTTTGTTTATTTAATTTTTCTTTATATAAAATAAAAACATTATAGGAGTACTCTAATATAATATATGAGTAATACTGAAATTCAGAAATATACTCTAGATTTTATTAGGTGAATTATATTTGAGAATTTTTATAATAAGTTTGATGATAAAGATAGTAGTTAGAAGATAAATTCTAGTTGTAAATTTCATTATATGATCATCATGGGAAGAAGTATTATTCAGAAATATTATTTTGAATTTGGAAAAAATAATGTATAAAGCAACATTTTTTTATGAATGGAGAAATAAATTTTTTAGAAATACTCACTAAGGATTGAAAATTAAAATGATTAATCCTTGACTCAAATATGAATGGAAATTATATTTCATGACATGTTGAATTTCCATTTTCAAAATATGTAAATAATACTTCATGATATTAAAGAGTGGTATGGATTAAAGTTCATGGGTGCTTAAATATGGTAGATATTAATATTGACATTTTATGTGTAATACATATTAAGAATTGAAAAAGATATAACTAATGAATAATTAATGTATTTTAAAGTTGAAAAAAGTGTTATAGATGATTCAATATCAATAGAAACATAAATAAAAAAGATACATGTAAACTATTTATAAGGATTAAACACATTTTTGAGGACCAATAGTTCAATCAAAACGATGATAGAAAGAGAAAAATGATGACATCCTTTTCATTCGATGAAATTTTTATGATATTTAAACTACACTGTAGAAACCCATTAGTAGTATATTTTCTATTTCTATTTTCCGAAAAATGTTTAAGAGTTTATTGAGTGAATGTAAATTAGTTATGACAAAGAAACAAATATCAAATCATTGTAATAATTATAATGCATAGTATTAAAACCTTGTTTTTTCCATCTTCTCAATGTATTATATATGTTAAATCCATTTGTTTATTTAAAATTTTAAAAGAATCGTGAACTTATTTTCTACATTTTAAATTTTCAATTCTCTATAAAAAATATATTTATTCTCAATTGTCTTAATAGATTTAAGGAATGATTTAAAAAGTGAATAAAATAATACCATAAATAACCCCTCCCTTCTTATAGTTTCTCATTCAACAGTAGAAATAATTCATATCCTAACCGTGCACATATTTTAGTGATTAATTTTATATAAATTCAACCATAATGTATCAATTATAAAATTAAAAAGTGTCAAATTTTTCAAATAGGGTAACATAGAAATATTGAAGAACAATATGAAATATCATTTATTATCTCTTGGACTCGATATCTTCACTGTAACAATTCTTGGATCTTATGTAGAAATTTATTGTAAATTATTTTTATCTAATATTGACAACAAGTTTTTTGATATCAATACAAAAGAAAAAATAATTATTGAAAAATTATTTCACTATATATATATGTGTGTGGTTTTAATAATGTGATTATTTCAAAATATTTTAAATATCATAAGTAAATAAATACAATATATTTCATGAGGTTCTTTGATATGGAATTATTAGAAACATCTAAATTGTGATCATAATTTTTTTAAAAAAATTGAATTAAAAAATAATGCACAGTAAATAGTGGTGTTATCTATGAGATTAAGAACTCACCAGATAATATATAATGTATATTAATGAAATGGAAATAGTTATTTGAGGAAATTAATATTTTATTAAATTCTAGTCACTAATTTTATAACTACCTTAAAATAATAAACATTTATTGGAGGAGATAGGTAAAAATATAACATATTATGTAATCAAATTATTTGCATCTTATCTTCACTTGATGTTATAGTTCCTTAAGGATGAAAATTATAAAAGGTGACTAGTACATGAAAATAATAATATTAGAATGAATAAAAATAATTATATCTAATAAAGTAAATACCTTTATTATTATTTTTCTATCTATGCCAAAATTGGGCATATAACCATTAATTGATGTTAAAAAATTGATAATATGTCTATGAAGAATGTTTGATTTAGAAGTATTTTAGATAATAAAATTTTATTTCTATAATAATAAAATTAAAATATATTTTAATATATGGTTGAACGCACAATATTACCAATATTGGAGATGAAAAGAAGTTGTACCATTGGATCCGAATTGTAACTAGGTTCTCATAAAATGTGATAATGATAACAGTGAAATGAAATCTGGTTGAAGTTTCATATAAATAAACTAAGAATGATATCACTTTTATCCTGTAGATTTGGTACTCAAATAACAAGACCTCAGATGGATGTATCCTACCGAATAGGAGTTACTGTTTCTATTTTAATATAATATTCAATAATTATTCAACTCTAAACATAAAAATGTTGATATAAGACACAACACATAAGATAAGAAATCAATAATTCTATATTAATCATGGTTAATAGAATATTGAATATCCCCTTCAATTCAATTAAATTTAATAACATTGAGAACATGCATAGTTATAATCATAGGGTTCATATAATAATGAAAATATATTATATTGTAATACGATTTGATTACACTATAATGATAAGATTTACCTATTTTATGACATGCATAGAACATACTTCTTCACTATGGATAATTAAAATAATATTTATAAACATATTAAATAAATTCACCAACATTGAAAATAGAATTTATAAAAAAACAAAAAAATTTTTGGATATTCCAATCCTAATATCTGAGAGGAAACATATATTTAATTCTTGAAAGAAACGAAACATGGTACATTTCTCTTATAGACTGAAGAGTAACAGAGTGTTCAATTTTTTTTAAATGGTGTATATTTATGTGTCCAGAAAAATGAATATATAATACACATATTTAGTGGTATATTTCTTGTACATTGTTGATGATTACTACTAAATTCCATTTGTAATGCTCATGAACAATATGAGGGATGTTATGGATATTATAAAGAGATTTATAATTATAGTGGATAATGAGACTAGAAAACCCATCCTAAATAACAAATTTAAAAATGTAATGGAATTTAAATCCATTAGATTTTATAATTATATTCAAAATCAAAATATCAATTTTGATTTATGAACAATTATAAGAAATCAAAAAAATGGAGTTGCTAAATATTTAAATCTGATCATGAATAAATGGATTAAAAATTCATATAAAATGTCGGGTTTCACTTTTCAATGAAAATATTTTTTTGTGGATATTGAGACCCAATATCCAGAAATTATTAACCTATATATTGGGAAACCACAAACTTGTAATTGAAAATATATGAATCCTTCAATAAAATGCCTTAATGTGTTAGGAATCATGTGTTACATTATAAATGTAAAAAGGAACCTAGGAAAATATATATTTTTATAAAATGAATGTGTATTTTTTTGGAATTTATATTTTTCAAAAAACATATAAATTCTTCAAAAGTGGTGGGGGTAAGTTTATCAAAATAATAATATTGATATCTTTATGTAAGGAGAATAGTTAAATATAAAATATAATTAATGGAAATGGTTTGTGATGAATATGTTAATGTAAATTCAAAATAATAAAATTTAAAATTTATTTGTTGTAATAAGACTAACTATATATATCTTAAGAGGGAACAAATATTTAATAAACAAGGACAAAACATCATACAAGGAGAAAGACATCGAATATTGATCCGTCTAATATTTTTTAAGATAGAAATATACAAAATCAATGATCAAGTATGAGGCCAGTTGAAAACGCTACTCTACATTCAAATATAGGGCATATAAGATATTTAGAGTAGGTGAATTATAATGAATGGGTTTTAAAAATTAACAAGAATTGGGAACATATTGATAAAAATTAGTCATTAAAACTAGTAGAGGGATTCAAAATGTGACTATATGGGTATTAAAAAATAAATTTTATGAAAGTATTATATTTGGTCCAAATAATTCTTGATTGGTAAGTAATGGTCAAGGTAAAACGTATAGAGTTTATATATCGGAGAATAATTACTGAATATAAAAGAGTGAGTCAAATATGAAATTCTTTATTTTCTCAAAATTAAGTGTCTAAAAATATTTCTGAAATCTTTTAAAATAGTCCTGTAATATTTTTTATTACGAATGAAGTGTATAGAGAGAATACCATCATTTAATTAATTTATTGAAATAATAATAACATTTTTAAATTGATTAATGTAACATTAATATTTAAAAGGAACCTCTTTCATGGAATACATGATATAATACATAACTAATGAAATTTTAGTTTAAAGGATATGGGTTTGATCATAATTTACATTTATTAATTTCTCTATATGATTTCTTATTATATATGGGATTGTGGATATTATTATTTTTGATGTAATAGTACAAAAATACAATTTTTATAAGTTCAGTATCCTTTAACCTTTCCAAAAAATGTATATCATGGTTAGGAAAATTATGATAAATTTCACCATTTAGAACATTTGTAGAAAAGTACATTAATTTTACTATGCTATGTACACAACATGTGTAAATAAAGAAACATATGAAAGATCTATCATTGCAATTAAATAAATCCATTATCAATTTTCTTTAAAAATAAATGATCAATTGATATAATTAATTATTTATTAATAAGATAACACAATATGAACACTAAATAAATATAAATATTATTAAAGAGAATGTTGAGTGAGTATTTTTTCCAAATAGAATTTGTAGGTAATTACAATGAATAAGCATATATTTTTAGATTTTAGTGTACTACAACAAAATAAATTGTAATTTATATTTAGAATGTATTTAGATACTTGAATACCAATAAATAACTTATAATATATTTATTATTAGAAATTATATATTTAATTTTATTATTTCGTAATGTATCTATCTCATTGAGAAGGGAACACTAGTTACACAATATTATGATAACCATAAAAGTTTACAATGATATTTATAAATAATATTTTCTATGGTTTTATGTAATGATCGTACGGTTTCGGGGATATATTTTATCAATATGTTTGAATGTTATTAATCAATTTATGACAGTATGAAATAACGAATTTGACTACATTAGAATTTTTTTCTATATTCCTAGGAATTGTAATGTGTTAATATTGATGTTCCTATCAAATTATGTTCATTAAAATAAGAATCATCAATTTTTATGAATTTTTGTATAATATAATTCCTTGTGAAGATCAATGGTCACATGTTTCATGTCTCTATAAAGTGGATTTAAGTGTGAATATTGTTAAAATAGCCTTAATATCCAATTAAATGTACCTATTTCACAAGATGAGCAGATAATTTCAACAGTAATTATTATAGATTCGGTCCCATAAACTGATGATATTTGAGATATATATATATATATATATTGGTGTGAAGAGAAGTTGAAACATTGAGATAGAAAAGTAAAATATATTTATATTTTTCTTGAATAATATATTAAATAGAATACATAATTTTTTAATATATATATTTTTATCAATATATAGAAATAAAACCCATTTAAACATATTTTTACATGATTATTATGATAAAAATTAAATAAACATAACCTTATGATCAATAGGCTTAGTGCAATTGGATGATTTTTTCCTTATAAATGTAAATAAATATAAAATAAAATAAAATTTTCTTAAATCTGTTATGATATCCCAACTACCTATGATCTCCTAAAACATCATATAAAAACATCAAGAATACATAAAAAATGAGTGAGATAAATATCATTGTAATGGAATAAACATTACAACAAATCATATAATATGAGTCCCAATGTAGAACATGAAACCACAGAAGGAAAGGAAAATGAATTATTATATGGTAGAATAATACAATGAACATAGAATTTAATTTTATATTGAATTAAAAAAATGTGACTGCTAAAAGTATTACATAAAAATAATCTAATGCTAACTGCCAATACAACATCACAACTTTGACAGAGTCTAATAATAGATTAGGATTAATAAATAATCACATGAATAATTTACCATAAGATAAACTTTTTTTGGAGATTTGGTAGAGTTATAATAGTATTAAACCCGTGTAAAAAATTATATTATAAAATAATTAAAATTTATTTGATATATTATGATACACACATCACTTATCTTATCAAACCAATAAATATATTTCATTAATTATAATCTCATTAATAGCCTATATAACACCAACCGCAAGTCTAAATGAAAAATGGTATTTATTAAAATTATATCAAAGATTCTAATTTGGTGGGTATTCATACTATGAAATATTTATGAATATTATGCCTTCTTATTTATTAGAAATAATATAATAATATTTGAATGAAAAATAAATGTTTTCATAAAATTTCTATTTTTAAAAAGGACGGTTAAATAGAATTTTCTTCACAAAATTTAATATTATTTTATATCACTTTTAAAAATAATTTTTTAGAAAAATATGCAATTTTTGTGAAATAATGATGACAAAATAATATTAGGGTTAATTTTTGGAATTTTTTTAAATTTATATTGTAATAAGTGTTTTGAAAAATACAAAATTTTAATGGAAAATTTCTTTTTTGATTATTTAATTAATAATGTAAAATTTTAATTATAATATGATTAAATTTCAAATTAGTTAATTTTTATATCTATTAATATAATTTCAGTCATTAGAATAAATTTTATATTTATTTTCGATATAATAAAATTGTAAGTATTTGAACATTTTATCCATGAAATTCTTTTTTCTCATATAATTTAAGAGGTTAATATAGAATCAAATAATTCCACTAAAATGAATTGAATTTCAAAAAAAATGTTTCAATATTTGGAATTATAAGAATTAATAATATCTAATTAGGTAAAATTAATTATTTCACAAAAAATGTATATGAGAAAAAGAAAAAAATTATTCTTATAATTAATGTTGAGATTGACTTAACTAGGTATAAACAAAAAATATGTCGTTTAAAATATACAAAAATCTTGAGAAAAAATATTTACTAGATGTATTTTTAATTTTTATGTTAAATTAAATTATTGGGAATTTATTTCATGATAATTTTTTTTACACCAATATCATTCAAAAAATACATGTAGGCCACTCACCTCACATATATAAGGACACACCCACATCTTTCTTTTGCACACATAGAAACCCTTTTTTCAAGAAACTAATACCATATTAAATTATAAATTACAATAATATCATTATATATTATTTTTTTTGGATGATTAAAAACATAGGAATAATTTAATGGAATTTTAATGATGAAACATGGAGAAAATTTTATGTTCTCTAATGATTATTTTAATTTTATTTCTTAATACCCCATTGTAAATTATGATTAAAATATATTGATATAATATCACAAGTATTTTACATGTTATTAAATAATTTTATGTTTATTTCGAAACCTGTGAACACCCCCACTTCCATCAAATGGGTTAAAAGATCATCATTTCTGTCTACGACAAACTATTGACTTATAAAATAATGTCATTCAATTTTCCATTACCTAATATCATTGTTGTGAATGAATACAAATCAAAAGTATATATATGATAACTTATAAATAACTATACCATTATATTAGATAAATCTTATATAACACATTTACCTTCCATTTTGCATGAGATAATATAATGTCTCTCCTGTATGGTGGACTACCACCTCACAAATCATTTTGATTCTTCATTCACTACATATTTACATGGATGGAGATAAGGATAATTTATGTGATGATATGTGATATACATGAAATACTTATTATACTAGTGAAAATTTTTAAAATTTTAAAAATTTATATATTATTTGGTTTTTTATCATTATACTCACTGATAGATGATAATTTCATTCGTCTATATGTGGATTACCACATTCACAAAGCGATGTGTCTCAATTTTAATCAAAAAACATGTATGATTTTTATATGTATATTTGAATAAATATTATGGAATGTATGATATTATAATCATTTATAAATATAAAATGTAACACACCACATTCCTTTAATAATTATTTAAAAATGGAAATATTACTCATGTGTATCTGTGGAATACCATCTCAATGATCATAACACACTACATTTATAAAAAAATTGTTGGTTATAAAAGTATAATTTATTTTAAATTGTAAAAATTATTTCATGAATAATATTATATATTTTATGTATCATTGTAATTAGATAAATAATCCAATCATTCTTGATAAAATATAGATGAAAAAAATTAAATTAACACCTGAAGAAATAGAGATAATGAATTTTTATAATGGAAAATGTGATAATATGTTATAAATGAATAATATATTCTATTATAAATATTAAAAATATTATGGTATCGCATAATAAACTATTTAAATAGATTATACATGTTGTTAAAATACATTCAACCAACAGAAAGCATAAGGTTATGGATTTCAACTCAATTTACATTCAATTGAAATATTTTTTATGATTCCCCAATTCAATTTTATATGGTGTATACACATCAATTTGATAGTTAATATCATAATTTATTCAGTATCCAAGTTATTCTATGTTAATATAGATTCATTTCAATTATGGGTATTTGATATTAAAATTACCATTTTGTGACAGTTGTTGTTTGATCTATGCTTCTTTTATGATTGTTAACTTTCTCTTGAAACAATCAATTTTGTGTAATAAATTTTCATTAGAAATTATATATATATTTAATATATATATATATATATATATTCTTGTGTTATGGATATGATTACTTTGTTAATCATATAACATCATTACAGAAGGTGTACTAATTGATAGTTTTTTATTATCTACAAAAATATTAATAAATATGAATCATCTACACAATACAAATTAATGAAGATAAAGAACATTTTAATTCATATAAATATATTATTTCATATATATGGAATACTTTGGACATAAATGTCACATATGGGTAACCATTATGGATATCCCTTCAATGCATCAATAGTCTCATGAGACAAATCAATTGTACAAATAAAATTTGTTTTTAAACAGTTGTTTTAATCTCCGAAGATGAAATATCAAGAATATAGTTGTATTGTGTGCCTAATAGATGATGTCGAATAATCTAGAATATAATTCATTGATATTTTAGTTATAATAATTATTGATGATATTAAATCTATACTCACATATTAGAAAAAATTTGATTCTAAATTATTGATTAAATTACAGTTGATTTCTATTATTTGAATTTCCTTATTTATTTGTACTTACCTTATCATGATATCAATTATATATAAATGGAATGTGTGTTCAGTTAATTACCATTCCATATTGATTATACAAGTTGGGTCATTGTATATTCAAATTTACATAATCATTAATAAGAATTTGAGATCACCCATATTTATTTTCTTTGCCCCAATGATAATAAATTTTGTTTTGGGAATGAGTTTTCATGGATGCAGTCCATTTTTTGTTTTTATGTTTTATGATTTATTTTTTATTTCCAATGAAAAATTGGTATCATTTATTTATTAACTTTTAAAATATTACTATAATGGCCATACCTTCATGAAAATATTCTTTGATAATTGTTTCAATGTAATAAAGAACACAACATGTCTGGGTCACTCAAGTTGGGGTCACCACATGTGTTATCAAAGAATGTTTAGTTGAAAACAAGAGAACTATATTTAGGAAACAATATACACATGATCCCAACCATGGAATCAAAATTGATGATATTATATAATAATATCTTACTATTATTTTACGAATTAAATTATTTAGCTATTATTATAAATATATCATTTTTTATATTATAAATTAATGTGGTTATGGAATAGAGGTATGTGGGAGAAATAACTCCAAAACGAGAACATTAGGATAGACCAAATCATCAACAGGTGCATAAAAATAGGCCTTATTATGCACATATTATTACACTCTCATGTGATTTTCTTAATATAGTTAATATATTCAATAAAAATGTTTTTAGGATTTGAAAATTAATATATCCCCAAAGAAACCATGTTTATAATTATTATATTAAGAATGTATAAATTATAATTTTTTTAAGTGTTTAAAAATATTTTGCATTACAAATTATGATATAAAATTCATAATTTTATTATCTAATATATTATGTGACATTGTTTATTAAAATATCATAGATGGATTAATGGTATCAATAGTTGTGGGAAGTTAATATCTTTTCCTAAATAGAAGAAAACAAATTATTGTTAATGAAAAAAATATGTCTATATTGGAAAAGCATAATTATATTCTGGAAAATAACATTATATAGAGGGATTAACCTATTCCACATTAAGATTATCATACTTTGAATATATTTATGTGAAATAATACCACATATATTGGTGAGAATATTAGAGAAATTTTAGTAGAACAACACATTCTTTCATTGGAAAATATATATATTTCATTAGTATTAGATGAAAGTGAAAATTTCGAAATTATAGGGTATTTTATAAATGGTGATACTGAATAGGGATGTTTGTAGATCTAGAATACTTAACAGAAGAGGAAATTGAACAATATATATTAATTGAAATATTTTATGGATACAGTAGTTGAAAAAATTTTCCTTCTGGAGAAACAATCAACTATAAAAATATTATTAATTAATTATAATTAAAATTAATATTAAAATGGTAAATAATATTATTGTATAGTTACAAGGTCATTTAGGTATGATATTGATGACATACGCAACACTGAGTTTAAGAATGTCCATTTTTTTCAAGGGATTATTCTAAATCACTTAATGGTTATGGTCTCTCAAAATATTTCTTCTTCCAATGACATAAATTTATGGTATATGAAAACATAGAATTAATTTTACAAGTATTATGGGTTCAATGTGATGTATGAGAAAAATATTGAAGTTGATAACAAAAAGGATAAAGGGAATGAGGGGAAGTTAGATTTTCCTACATGTGATAATTGTTGAACTAAACACATTGATAATTCTTTTAATGTAAAAATAGTTCACTACATATGTGGAAAGAATGTACAATATGGTCTTTATTTAATAGTGATTAATGAAATTCCCAAATTATAACGCATCCGTGATAAAGATATAGAGACTAAAAGTTATTAAAACCCTAAATTTCAATGGAATACACCTTGTAAGAATTTGTGGGATCAAGTTTAATCTTATTATATTAATAAAACCAATGTAGAATGAGTAATTTTCATGTGTTTTTAGATGCACTAAATACATTGAAAATAATTTTTATTATTATATTCTCATTAAAATACTAATGAAATTTATAAATATTATACATTAATATTATTTGATAAATATTTAAAATCATGTGTGTAATGCTACCAATAAAAGTGATTTAGAGGAATATTGAACAAAAAAGAAAAACATGATTAAAGGATGATAATGATTATTATAGAATCTATGATGGGATAATTAGGAAAACTATATTTGTATGGGATAGTATTGCGGACAATGAAATTTTTTACAAATTTGATGGTTTATTATATCGTTTTTGGAGTTTAATACATGTTTTGATCTATGAAATATACTCTACAAAATGATATTTTTTATTTTTTTAATAAATAATGTATTAATTAGGGATTTATAGTGACCATTATATTCAAAACTTACAAATGTCACATTAAAAAAAACATTATTTTTTGGAGGGAATATATTATTAATTTAATGATGGAACAAATATATTTTGTCTCACATGTTTTGGACAAGCCATAAGGAAAACTAGTTAAAGAAGTGATTATATTTAATTATTGTTGTAATAGGATGACATTATCTTAATAATTTGTCTTTATTAATGATAGGAAGAATATCTTATAAATATTTTATAGATCATATGATCCATTAAAAATTAATTTCAGTGTTGTAGGAAAAGGATTTACTTTTTTTGATATTCATTTATTAGAGTCATAGTTTATGTTGACATTGATCAAAGAAATAACAAATGGTTATATTTTCCATTTAATATAATTTAATGTCAATTAATTATTTTTCATTGTATTCCGATATATTTAAATTATTCATCAACTATTAGAAAAAATATTAAAAAAATATTGTCTTGTTATTAAAATTTAATATGATATCATTGAAAATTTCCCCATAAATTGTTTTATGTTATTGTGGTTTTCATCCTTTTCTTAATCACTATCTTTTTGATATCATTATCTTTTATCAATAATCTTTGATCCATTGGAATTACTATTATCATCTACGCCAATGAGTTAATTTCCAACGTATGTTATCCTATAGGGAAACCTTAATATGTGATTATACCACATGACCATTGTAATTCACTATTTCTTGTATTAATAGGATGTTCAGATAACATCTATTAAAACAAAATAATTTTCATAAAGGTTTTTTCAAATTCTAAAAACATGATTTTCAGGATCATGTTGAAATTAAAAGGATTCACATTATTTGTATTGGAGATAATGTAAAATACAAATATTATAAAACATGAAAATTTATGTTGATAGGGTATAAAACATAAAACACTATTTAAATTATTGTAGTTGTGACAATATTTTAAGAGGTATAGTAGAAGTTATAGTATTCTAGCAGATATATTCATTGAATGGACATCTAAGCTAAATTGTTAACTTTAGAATAGAAAATATGGGTTTCCAAGCCCTTAAGACATAAGTAAATATAATGGATATCCCTATGAAAATAATGAATGAAAATATCTATTTATTTAAGAAAAATTTGTATTTGGATTCAATTTCCTTTAAAACATTAGAAATAAAAAAAATTCGTTGAATATAAAAATAAATGTTCTTTTGAAAATTTCATTTTTTATTATGGATTTTCTAGTCATGATTTGCACTCATAAATAAAAAATAATTTTTAACCTATTTAGAAATAATATTAGAAAAAAAAATAATTTTTTAAATCATAATATCAAAACTATTTTGTGGTCAAATTCTGTTCTTTGTCTGAACATTTTATTTTATTGATGAATAGTAAAACATAATGAGTTAAAATTTAAAATGAAATTTAATTTTTCATAACTTATACTAAAAATTATTAGTAATTGATTTTAAGGTAAAATTATAATCATTATATATATATTTTTCTAATTTAGTCACTTGGAATATATTTTATATTTTATATTTATATAAAAAACATTATACACTTTTATATATTTTTTTATTGAAGACCCACATTCTCATCACATCTATTAGATTAATTTGAAATTATTATATTCTTATTATATGAATAAAAGTTATAAAAAATGAACCCATATTTTAAATACAATAACATAAAACTATTATATCATTTTATTTTAATAATATTAACAGTGAAAACAATCAACAATAATTAATATGGTTATGAAAAAAATTGATTTATCAGCGGTTATTCTAAAATGATTAATGATAAATTAAAATAATAATTGTATAAAATATATTACCAAGATATTTTTATTACGTATCAATGATATTGTCTTTAATGGATCATTATTGAACCCTCGTAGAATGTAAAAATGTAGGTACACCATTTCTTTTCTAGAAAATAAAACTTTTCCACTAACCTCACTTATAAAATGCAACCACTCTGTTTTATTTATCACAACATCACACTAGATTATTTTAGTAAATACCTACCCAAATTATCTCCAAAAATAAATAATATCCATTTAAGTGAATTATTTAGTATGGAAATCAAACCATTGATGGTTTCAGTTAATCCCAAAAGAGGATACTTGATGAAGTGGTAACAATATTCAGTGAAATTTTTTATTTCGTTTCTTCCATAACAAATAAATTTATTACTAAACCATGATTACATAATTTAGTATTTATATTACATATACTAAGATATTTTTAGGTTTTTATTATATCTTATTACCACCCACAAGTGTGTATGATGAAGGAAAAAAAGATATGATATTTATAATAAAATTATATATATAGAGTCATTATATGACATACAACTTTTTTAATTTACTATTTTGTATGGGATAAAATAATATTGATCACTTCTTCAGTGGAATACAGCCTCGTGAAGCATTGTGATTAATCATTATCTAATAATTTACATAGTAGGTGATAATGAAATATTTTTTTGACGATTTGTTATTTACATGAAATTATTATGATACTCATAAATTATTTATCAATATTAAATTATAATATTTAATTATATATTGTAAAATTTAACAAAATAAAAGTCGATAACATCTTCTATGTATATATGTAATATCACCTTTATGAAGTGATATGTTTCCAATTTCATCACCAAACCATATTAATGATTTTTATAATTATATTTAGATAGATAATATGTTATTTATGATATTATTATAATTATTTAATTATATAATATTATTTACCTCCATTCTGTAATGATCTTTTAAAAATGGGAATGTTATTAATGTATATGTACGACCTACCGTCTTTATGGTTGTAGTGTAAATTATTTCCAAAAAAAAAAGATATATCATGATTAAACATAAATTTATTATAAATTTATAAATAATCTCATTTTGAAAACATTATTAATCTAAATGTTATGAAACTACGTAATATATAAATTTATCGAGTCTTTGATTAAAAAACATTCATGAGAAAAAATGAAATGAACACCAAAAATTATAAGAATAATTTTTTATTATTAACAAATGAGTGATTTCATTTTATAAGAAAATTTATAATATTTTAAATATTAATAGTTTTATATAAAAATTTAGTAAAAATGTTTAAAAAAACTATCCATGGTGTAAAATTATATAAAACCAATAAGAAGCGTGAGGTACCAGGCTTTATCTCCGATTAAAATCAATTTTTAGTTAATTGTAATTATTCAAAAATTAATTTTCTTATGGTTTATATACATCACAATGAAATGTAATATCATTATTCATTCATACTTTATGGTATTATATGTTAATATTGAGTCCTTGTTTCCTATGGGATTTGAAATCAAAAATAACATGTGGTAAAATTTATTGTAAAATCTCATTTTATATTATGATAATTAAATTTCTATATAAAAAATTCACATTCATATAATCATTTATCATTGTTAACATAATTTGTCATATATCCATATTATTTTTGGACAATTATGATTATTAATTTAATTATATGACATTATTTCATACGAATATTACTTTCTTTGTTATTTGATTAAATGGTGAATTATTGATAAATTGTGTACTTTACTAAATAAAAAACAAGATGATAATAAAAATTTATTATTAAAGAATATGATATTAAATAAATTAATAATTTCATTGAAATGAAATAAATTGGTTAAGATGGTTATATATTTTTTATTGATTAATCGGTAGTCTCATGTGATGATTCAGTTAGCCCAATCAATTGGGTTTTTACCCATTATATATAAACATACATGTGAATCGATAGTGATAGTAGAGGTATCATGTTTCTAATTTATGAAATCATGTAAAGAATAATTTTCAACATTTAAAACTCAATTTGTATAATTATCCATTTAATTTTTCTGTTATATTATCCCGAAATAATTTTTTTTTGTTATTTAATTTTTTTCCGTTGATTTTATTTATTTACCATTCCATATTGATTTTTATTGTCTTATAATTATATCATTGTTATATATATCAATAATTTTTTAGGTATTTACAATTCAATGATGATTATTCTTACTGATTCATGATATATATCATTATACATAACCATATTTGAGATTTTTTAATCACACTTATCTCGTTTCATTTACCAATGATATGAAAGATGATTTGAAAGAACATGTTTTCAAAGATATAGTACATCAGATTTTGTTATGAAATATATTATATATTCTATTCCCAATTAAACATGGTATCGTTTATGAATCTAGCTCACAAAAACTAATATATTAATTATTCCTTTAAGATGTTATTATATATAACTGAAGACAATGTAAAAAAAGGATATACCATATCTAGGTAACTAGGGATGATTTATATAAACCCATTATTATAATTACATTTATAGGTGTTCCAAAAAATTTAAAACAATAATATTTTTTTATCATAAATATTACCCATTGAAATAAATGTGTTGTAGAAAAATTTCATAATGCATAACTAAATGACATGTCATAAGGGTCTCCATGAAATAACGAAGATGAGAAATCACAATGTTTATGAATATAAAACATGATAAATTATTTTAAATCTAAGTGAACTATTTTAAAATAGTATAAAAAATTGTCTTTAATTATACCTTTTCTGTCATAATTTATAGTATTTTGTAATTGGTCATTATAGTGGGTAACGTAATAGTAATTTACAAAAACTAGAAAAATATTAAAATTATTTCTAACAATTTGGTTTTGTAAAATTAATAAAACTAATGTTTTTTAAACCATTTTAATGAGATATATTTTCAATAATTTAAGAAACTAGATGATCACTGAATTCAGGTTTATTTAATGAGTTAAACAAATAAATAAACCACTAAAACATCTATTCCTTATTTTGAAATGGTGAATTAATACATAAATATATTTTTAGGACATATATATAGAATATTAAATATGTATTGAAAAATTTTATAGTTATATAAGGTGGTAAAAAATAATTAATGAATAACCTTATAGAATATAGGCTACTTTAGAGTGATCCTTTACCTTATATGTCAGAATGATTCTTATCCATGACTAAATATCCTAGATAATATAATTAAAAAAAATAATTAATTAACTGAGATCATTTTCTATCAATATTTTAGTAATATAATTTTATTATATCTGTATTTAGTAATTTCAATGGGATAAAATATTAAATTTTTTTCCTCGATGGAATTTGCTTCATTGATTCATGGTCAGATCTCATGTGGATATTTGTTAATGTTAATGTCAAACTATAATAAAATGATTGAATTGAAATAAATGATATTATTTTAAATCCATAAATTAAAATTGTCCGATATAATGATATGTTTTATTAAATATGGATGATTAACTTAGTGAAAAAGTTAATCTTATATAGATATACCATTTAGGGTTTTTTACTAACCGCAATGAACTAGATTTTTATTATTTAAATAAATGATTGTTGAAGAATAAAAAAATATTTATTATGTCATAAATTAATTATTATAATCATATTTAACAATAATCATATATTTATAACCATACTTTATGGTATTGTTAAAAACTAATGAATGTTGTTCATGGAGGCGGAGAACCAACATTATTGTAAATAATGTTTTTATTTTAGAAATAATTTAATGAAATATAAGATGATTGATGTAATATATGTAAATATAACATTAATTTAATTTATATATTTATATATGATACTATAGTTATTATTCCTCGTGTGATCGAATTTGTATTGGAAGATGTGGAGAAAGAAAAAGTAAAATAATCAGATCAGGGGATGATATTCTTAGTTGGATATCTCTTTTTGAGATTCAACTTATGGAAAAATGAAATATTAGTTTTGTTAATAAATAGGCACTATTATGTGTGATATAATAATAGAAATGAAATTAATAATTAATTAGGAATTATTTAAGGCTCCGATGTTTTATGGAGAATGTGTTTTGAGTGGGGTATTAATATGGGGTGGATATGGGTTTTTCAAAATATTTTGGTTATTGGTTCACTATTTTGGATCATGAATTCCAATATTATTTATTATTATTATTATAAATATTATATGATTTCTATGATATTGAATAAATTTTTTATAAATCATGAAGAAAAAATTATTTTTTATAATGTCAAATATTTTAATATATCATATTTCAATATAGTAGAAATTAAAAATATTTTAAAAAAATTAAATAATATAACAATAAACATTAAAATATTTTTATATTCTAAAAATTATATCCATTTTTTGTATTTTTTTATATTATGAAATTTATTATTTATTAAAGTATTCTTATATTTGAAAATTTTTTGTTTTAATAATATCATTAATATTATGACCTTCTGAAAAAATAATTTTATTTTTGAAATATTATATCATAGTATTAATAAATCATTATAATAATTTATAAATAAATTTCATATAAAAACTAGATTTTCAATAAGTATACTTATTATATAATTTTAGCATAACATTTATTCTTTTTAAAAATACCACAACTTAATTTATCTGTTATAAAAAATTAACAATCTTTTATGTATAATAATTATAATATATATTGTTGTTATAAGATAGAAAAATATTATTTTACACTATCATAGGTGAGTATAATACTATAATAGTCATGTTACTATTCCTAATGGTGAGGTATATATTCCACCATTTACGTAACTATTTAATTGGTTGAATTACTAATGAAATAGTCATATTTATAATGGTCAAAAAGGAACCCAACATTAATTTAATGCCTCATAATTAATTTATTATTTACTCAACATTATGTTATATAGTTTATAAATTTTCATTTTACCAAATTATATTTTAATACTATGATAATTATACCAATTTATAGTATTAATCATGTGGATTATTATTTTGCTGGATCGAGAAATCCAAACATTTATATTATTATTTTCCAATTTTCAATTTTCTGTCACAATATAATATATTATATTAAT